>JAGKTI010012795.1:0-24026 GCA_018397915.1 Birgus latro
CTTGTTCTAATGCTGTCCGCAACAAGGAGAGGGCCTATAAGAGGTACTGGAGCCAACCCACCCCTGAATCACATCTTTTATATATTTCTGCCCGGAATCGTGCTAAGTCTGTTCTTCGCTCTACTAAAAATACTTTCATCCGTGCTAAATGTTCTCATCTCTCCAACTCGAATTCTTCTCGCTCCTTCTGGCACCTTGCCAAAAACCTTTCTAACAATTTTACCTCATCATCCTTCCCTCCTCTTTTCTACTCTGATGGCTCTGTAGCTCAGACTTTCTCCTCCAATTCCACCTTAGACGATTCCGGTGCTATTCCTCCATCACATCCCCCCTCTGACTTCCTCTTGACTGACATTAAAATTTCTTCAGCTGATGTATTTTCTGCCATCACTGGCCTCAACACTAACAAGGCATATGGTCCTGATGGAGTCCCTCCTGTTGTCCTCAAAAACTGTGTTTCTGTGCTTACACCCTGCCTAGGTAAACTCATTTGCCTGTGTCTATCAACTTGTACTTTTCCTTCTTGCTGGAAGTTTGCTCTCATTCAGCCAGTCCCAAAGAAGGGTGACAATTCCCAACCCTCTAACTATCGTCCAATTGCTTTAACATCCGGTGTCTCAAAAGTTTTCGAGTCAATTCTTAACAGAAAAATTTTAAAGCATCTTTCCTGTCACAACCTTCTTTCTGATTGTCAGTATGGGTTCCGTCAGGGACGCTCCACTGGCGATCTTCTCACCTACCTTTCAGACTCCTGGTCATCCTCCTTTCGGGACTTTGGCGAAAGCTTTGCCATTGCACTTGACATCTCAAAGGCTTTCGATTGAGTCTGGCATAAATATTTAATGGCAGGGGACCGGGCAACGTGGAGGCGATTTGTTTGAGGCTATCCCTTATGGGATTAAGGTGTCTGGCAATAGATAGATGGATAGACTTCCCAACAACAAGACATTTCTGAGAGTTACGAACACTAATGTAAATTTCAAGATCATGCCTATTTGATAGCACCACTTTGACCATCTCAACCATGGTGCTTCAACCTGCAACTGCAGAGCCTTTCCAATTTCTCTTCTTCTGCAAGAGTGTCAGACAATATTTGCAGAAATTTCATGCCCATATTCTTAAACTTTTCCTTCCCTTTTAGATACATGGGAAGGTCATCTTTTACTGAATTGGTATTCTTTAAAAAAAAAAAAAAAAAAACTCATTCTGAGCTGCTCGAAGGGCAAGGTCTTCCCTTTGAGCAGCCGAAATTATTGGAACTTGACGGAATCATTTGACCCGTGTCTTCAAAAATCCCCTCACAAGTTTTGTGTTTTGTAGCTTATTGTCATATATATACAGTATTTACGGTATCGATGAAAGGTACTGAACTATTTTATTAATATGACTTACAAAGATATACTGATTTTTTAAGTGCTATTTGTCTCTCTTTAGTGTTACCCATGTCAGCTCATGTGTTTGGCCAGACATAAACAGAGCAGATGACATACTACCTCCAATATTCATCCAGTCCTATAAGATCTGACACCGACAAATCTTATATATACATTATGGCCAGGGTCACACGAGGATTTTTTTTCAAAAAATATTTTGCATGTTACTTTGCCCGGAAAAGGAAAATCTGCCACCAAGGTCACATGAGTGGTTCGGCTCATGTCTTCCACCTTGAAAAAAACAAATGAGCGCCACCATGCGAGTGGAAGAGATGGATGTTAACAAGTGATTCTTACATTTATGAATAACAACATTAAAGATATTGATATTCCTCAAATATAATTTATCAAAACATTGTACCATGAGGCGTGAACACCGTTGCAGCGTTGGCCAGAATGGCATTTATGGCTGAACATAAACCAACAGTATGAATGTGGTGGTGACTTCCTACATCTCATTAATTTTGTGTTGTACTTTCATTATCCAGCACGAGATATGTGTGTTTTGATGTATTAGTTTACAAATCTAATGATCCACCATACCAAATATCAGAAGGATGGGTTGTTTTAGCTTAACAGGGCTACCAACCTGAACATTTTCCCTTCTCTTCCAAGGGAATCTGTTTGAATACCGATGGAAATCAAAACTCCTTCGACAGGAAGGGGAAGTTTAAGGAAGGGATTATTTTTGAGAACATGACTGTTAGAGACCTCCCTAGTTTTTCCCACCTGGAGATTCCTTGTAAAATCTATTCATCATTGTTCTCAAGAAGACTAACAGATATTATGCTCCAAGGCCTGTAACTATTCTTAACACTCTTTACATATTGTACTGGAAGTATTTTTTTTTCTTAATGAAGTCTGTTTCTTGTTGAATTCATCCAAAATAATTTGAGTCAGTTTAGAAAGGTGAGTGGTGGTTGCACTTGGGTGGGACTTTGTGTTGAATCGGGGTAATGTGGGAGTTATGAGAGATGTTAAAACTCAGGTACTGTAGTGGAAAGAAGGAAAGAGAATGGTTATCAGTGGTGCAGGGATGTGGAGTATCTAATCTGTTATCAGTGGTGCAGGGATGTGGAGCATCTCAAATCTGATGTATGCAGATGATGCTATGTTGCTTGCTCATAGTGAACACAAGTTTTGCAGGTTGGTTCAGGTTTTATCAATGTGTGAGCTGAATAATTTTAAAGAAAATATAGATAAGATTAAAGTGATGGCTGTTAAGAGAGGATGTGACCCTCAGTGTGATGTGCAGGTAATAGGAGAGAGACTTGAGCTGGTCTATGAGTTTCCGTACCTTGATGTAATACAGTAATAGAAAAGAGAGGTAAAGGTACAAAGGAAATGGAAAGCAGAGTGCTTCTGGGAAGAAAGATGGCTGTTGCTAAGAAGGCCATGATATGAATGAGAAGTCTGAGTTTGGAGGCTGCAAGAGGACTGCATGAAGGAGTTTTATTGTGCACAGTAACATATGGCTGTGAGATTTTGTTACACCATGAATGTGAAAAGTCAGAAGTGTGATTAGTGTCGGGACTCTTGAGGAATGTTTGTGGTGTGTAGTGATTTAGATAGGATGCAGAGAACTACATAAAATGTATAGTAGGGAAATCTGTTAATAACAGGGCAGGAGAGAGAATCCTTAGATGTTAAGGACATATGGAGAGAATGAATGCAGTCATGGTGGTGAAAGGGGTGTATGTGAGGCTGAAGGTAGGCAGAGGCATGTTAAGCCAAGAAGATGATGGATGGATGCCTATGGTAAATCAGAGTGTGAGAAAGAGAGGTATGGTGTTTCAGAAACCAGGGAAATGACAGAGAAACACATGACAAGGGTTTTGCTACTCCTTTGTAACTTGACAGTCAAAGGAATGGCTTTTTAGCAGGTGTCTCTGAAGCACATCTATAAAGCAATTACAAAAGTAATGAGAGTAGATGCTTAGGCTTATGAGGTACAGCCAGGATTCTGTGAACTTGAATGTGTAAATGATTTTATGTCTCATTTCACTGGGCATGCTCTTTACCCCCATCAATCTGATGATATCTACAACTTACAGGCCTCAGTTAGGGTATAATGCTTAACTTGACCCCATTTCATGTTCATCCAGCATGTTACTTTTTCTTGTTATGTGACACTGCCTGTGATTTGCTTGATCTGCCTAGTGATTTGCTCTTTCTGAGAATTCCTCATGGCTCTGGAGATTTTGTTGTGGGTGTTTTTATTATGTCCGGCTTTTTTCTGAGCATTTTTAGCTGGCTTGTTTGACTGCTGTGCAGCTTCCTGCTGCAGTGTTTTTCATGTTTATATATACTGTATATATTTTTCTTAATATATTGTTTTCACTTTGCTGTATTGTTTATTGTTCTAGTTACTTTTTTTATGTGCTGTTTGGTGCACTGAGGATTTTTGCTTATGCTTATTCTGGCACTTGGTCTTAAGTCTACCTAGGTTCTTGCTTTTTGAAGCCTCCTCCCTTTTCTTCTGCTCCTTGTCAGTGAAGGTCACAGCTCTTCTTTCCTGCCCTATCCAGGGGCATGCGGTGCTTTTTGCTTCTCCATTGCCTGGGTTAGGTCTGGTTACTTGAGCTGCTTTGAAACCACTGGGAAGGGTTTCCACCTCATGTTGGTTTCTACTCAGGCCTCTTCCCACTTTGTGCTCTCAGGCAAAGCACTGGTTCCCAGGCCCAGTCTTCCTTCTTGTGATGGCCTAGTGATGTTTCATGCTGACACATTGCATTTGTCTGTGACATCTCCCCTGCCTTTCCGATGTCTCACTGCTTCATCATCAATGCCTCTCTTGTTGTCCTTGTGAAGCTTTGTGCAGTCCTTGTGACATTTTGTGCCGACGTGTCAAAGGTATGCTTTGCAATGGCCTCATGGCATTCGGCATTCAATGTCTCCTGTTCTACTGTCCTTGTGCCACTTAACCTAGTCCTCATGATGTCATGTGTTGACATGTCACATGTACGCTTTGTACTTTCCTTGTGATGTCTTGTCCACAATGTCTCTTGCATTATCCCCATGGTGTTTTGTGTGGCCCTCATGTCATCTACCATTACTTTGTCACAGGTATACTTTGTAATGTTCCCATGATGTCTTGCCCTCAATGTCTTTCATTCTGTCTCATGGAGCACTGCAATATCCACATGATGTGTTCAAGGACTGTGGGTGCACCTTGCACATCCTTGTGATGTGATGCCTGCAATGTCCTCATGACATCTCATGTTCAAGCACTGCTGGTGTATTTTGTTCACTCTTGATGTCTCTCACGGTGTATCATGGCACTTCGCAATGTCCATGTGGTCTCGTGTTCAAGTGCTGCCGTTGCACCTTGCATGTCCTTGTGACACGATGCTTTGCAATGTCCTCATGACGTCTCATGTTCAAGCATTGCTGGAACACCCGAAAGCAATAATCAGTAGCCCCCCTAGTTTCCGAGGCCAAGGGAAGGATAGACCAGGCGAACGAACATGGCCTTCCCCCCTCCCCCCGGCCCTTTCCTCCCCGCCCTTCCCTACCAAACCCCCGTCTAAACGTTGCCAGATGGGTTTGTAACATTCGTGGCTGGCGATGTTACGTTGTATCTGTCTACATGACTTAACATTCATGTGAGTTACCACTCGTGTTAATAAGATACTGTGAAGTAATGTGCGATAGTGTGATACCAGCTAGCATATGAACATGGAGGAGCAATGTGATATACATAAAGGCATGAGTATGAAAAAAGCTGAGTGAGTATACTTTCAGTGCATTATAATAATATTATTAACATCGAGTAAATAATATTCCAATTTCAAGTGTATGAAGCTGTATCAACTGCATTTACGATATCTGTTACCATTTGGCGGCGCTCCAGCTAGCTGTCAATCATACAAAAATGTTTTCTGGTTATTTATACAGTACAGTATTTATATACAGACACGAGATCAGCTACGAAAAATATTCCCTCTATATATGAGACTTTGCTTCAAAGCTTCGAGTCATCCTCTGGTATGAATCACGCACGCACGCACACACACACACATACACACACACGATGCATAGTTGCACAAATCTGCATACACACAGACCTGAAACACAATGTCAGTGCATAACCATTCAATCTAAAGATGAGGACTACAGTCCTGTTATACCGAATCAGTTACCATTTCCCCCATCATCGTATCCTTCATCCTAATCACAGCAGTAATTACATCAGCATGTGTAAGTGTAATGACTGCAGTGTGGGATTATGTTGCTTTACAGCAAACGGTTAGACGGCTAGTCCCATGAGGAATAATTTTGTTTGGCCGCTGCAATAATGCCTACAGCGAAATAAATCTTCTATGTCTATCACATACAGTAAGTCTTAGATTCGCGTGTGGTAAATGCCACGTTGTTTTCTGTAAGGACAGGCAGCATACAAAGGTTGTAACCCCCATACAATCTGCTAGCAATACATAGCTTTTTGGCCTTGTGACATTAACACTGGAAATTGCTGGGTGTATTTCGCCTATCAACTAAAACCAGAGAGGACTCACTCCTCTTCCGAGTGGTACCATGTTGTCCAAATGATTTGCAACATATAAGTATTTCAAATGTGCCAGATGTTTTGTTCATGTTCTTGGATTTGTTGGTTCACACAACAATGAAGTGGCAACAAAGGGTGCTAGTGGTGGGGAGTGAAGTGACAGTAAGATATCGTAAATATGGGTAAAATAGTTTCATACACTTAATATGTAAACATTATTTACTTGATATTAATATTAATATATTATTAAAATGCAATAAAATTATATTCACTCTGCTTTTTTCATTCTTCTGCCTTTATTTACATCACATCGATTCTCCACGTTCATATGCTAGCTATACCATAGTAACACTATACATTACTCCATGGTATGTTATTAACGCTCATGGTAATACACGTAAAGGTTATATCATGTAGACATCGACACAGCGTAATATCGCCAGCCATGACTGTTACAAACATAGACGGAAACGTTTAGAGAGGGGTTGGGTAGAGAGGGGCAGGGCGGGGTGGGGGTACGGGGAGAAGTCGTGTTCGTTCGCCCGGTCTATCCATCCTTTGACTTCAGCTACTAGAGGGGCTACCGATTATTGCTTTTGAGCATACATCTTGTGTGCCCTTGTGATAGCTCGTGTCAATGCATTGCCTGTCAGTCTTGAAGTGTCATTATGTCATCTCATATTAAGGTGCTGGTGTTTCATGTGCTGCCCTCGTGACATCTTGTATGGCTGTATATATTGTACCTTGAAGTACCGGTATAAAAGTGAGGCACTGAGTTTGAATTCCGAGCTCTGCTTTCCCTCGGTCATCTGCTATCCATGGCTACTGAGTCCAGTCTACCACAGCGAATGAACTGTAACTGTGCTGAAGGATTGTGTGCAATAAAATTCAGCAGCTTCATCTCAGATCCTGAATGTGGAACTGCAGCTGAGTAAGCTTACAACTGCAAAGTGTTGCACAAAGTCAGCTACTGTACTTTGGGCCAGCATCACTTCCAGTGCAGTATCTCCTTTATCTACAGAAAACTTTACCCACTCAATTGTGTACTTTGTGATGGTAGTGCCTGATCCCACTGGCTATGATACTGCCACTGTGCAACAAGGCTAAGTTAAAGATCAGCTAAATACAAAACTGTGATCCGCAATTAAAATTCTCACTCTCTCTGAGTTGATATTTCATTAAGCCTATTTTTACATTCATAAATTTTTCATGGCAAGCAAAAATGAACAAAGTTAAAGATAAGTTAAGTGTAGATTTGGATTGCCTAGGGAGAAGTTTAGGATTCCTGACCAATTTCCATGATCATATCACCTTCACAATTGCTGGCACACACAGGTACTCATTTGTTTGCCAAAATTAACTAAAGGTTAAGTTACGGACCAAACAAACACAAAACAGAATTATGATGAATCCTCACTCTTTCTCGGGGTTGATATTTCACCACAACTTATATTTTCATCTGATTTCTATACCTAGCAAACAAGGCTAGTTAACAGTCAGCCAAGTAAAAAAGGAGAGGATATGCAAACATGGGAGATTCCTAAAATTTCACATTGAAGACCACATTGCCTTTACAACTACTGGCACACAGATATTTCCATCATCAGTTTTCTAAATTTAGCTAATAATTTACCTGTCTAAACTGACAAGGAGAGTGTATGTGAGTGAGGTGGAGGGGGCGAGAGGGAGGGGGAGGCTGAGGATGAGATGGAGGAATGGAGTGGAGAGGGGTGTGTGAGTTGGGAGCAGGGTAGTGAAATGGCGGGGGACAGAGCGACATGGAGGCGATTTGTTTGTGGCCACCCCAAGCGGGATTGAGGCATCTGGCAATTGATAGATAGATAGAATAAGGCTAACCTCTTTACTAAAGTGTCTTTTTTTTTTTTTCTAGTACTGTTGTTGTCTCTTAATGATTTTATTCATCTCAGGAAATACTGTACTGTACTTTTTCTTTGCTGGAATCATTAGACAGAACCTAAATTAACCCATTCACTACTATGGTGGTCTCTTACTGATTAATTAGCAAGGATAAATATATAAAACGTCACTGTACAGAAAATGTTAACCAGCCGAGTCCCATCGACGTACGATGTACGTCGCTACTTTTTTCCACGGACAGACCCAACGACGTACATCGTACGTCACGCAATTGCAAGGCCCATTGTGTGCACATTTTTCAACATTCCCAGGTGATTTTTGGTAGGCATGTGTGGGAGACCTTCCTCTACCTGCTGTCAAGCGGGGATACTGCCTGGCCCCTCCTAACCCCCCCTTCCCCCCCACACTGGGCAATTCACCTGTTAGCAGTAACCTAGCCAGTAAAGGTATGTTGCCCCACGGTCTCTCTAATGACGAAATTCACGGTGAAAGTGATTCCTGAGGTGGAGGACAAAGAAACAAAGAAGCTAGATGTAGAAACAAACAGAAGTGATGAGGTGGTAATGTCGTAAAGGAAGGTGCCATATACTGGGGTTTTGGGTATGTGAACAATGCTTATAAATGCCTATATTATTGTGTGAAAACCATTATAGACTTTTACTACACATAAATTTGTACCAAATAAATGAAATAAATACTTAATTTAAAGTGGCTTGTATTAGTCAACCCTTCCATAGTTCGTTTTCTTAAGCCAGGGACCCTGAAAAAGAAGGAGAACGTATGGTTGAGTGACACCTGTATCAAAATTTTTTTACCTCAGGATCGCGATTTCACTATGAATTTTCAATGTTTCTCACCAAAAGCGAAGGTTTCAGCCAAAAAACAAAAAGTCAAAAATTGGTCAGGATCTGGGGGTAGGTTGGGTAAAAAACTGGTCGGGACTCGGCGGGTTAATGACCACATAAATACAAATACAAAAATACACTGTATAAGATTTATGAATGCAAAGAACTCCCAGTAAATCACCTTGAAGTCAACATCACCTCCACAGCTACAAGCACACCAGGGTGCCTGGATTCTCAACACCTCATCCCCAGAAACATTCCTGATGATGAACTTGCCATTTATGGGTGTACAGATGCTCCACTCCTGATGTATGGTGCCCAGTAATGTGCCTCTACTTGATACCTCTATGCTCTGTTGGGAATACATGGTTTATTCAAGTTAGCTTAGGAAAACTGGACCATACTCTCAGTTTAGTAGGCATTCTAGCAGCCCCTTTGTTTGCTTTAATTTATTGTTTTTGTTTGTTAAAAAAGAAGAAAAAATGCTGGAAGCCTGAAAAATTTGTCCCTTCCAATGAAAGTTAAACAGAAGAGAGCTGTTATCAAGATCAGCTCATTTTAAGATGCCTAGACATTTCATGTAAAAGACTGGAGGTCATAGGTATGGGGTAGTACAGACTACGGAAGATACAGCCAGTGTTTACCAGTTGATTATATGTAGGACTGTGAGTACCGGTTAACTCTTGTATTAGAGAGCGGAAAGAAATAGGGGTTAGAGTGCAATGCTAGACAGGTACTAAGTGTCTGTCATAATGGGGAAGGAATACAAGCAGAATCAGAACAGTATTGACACTGAAATAGTGATAATAGTGGGAGACAGATGCAATACTTCAGCAAAGAGAGATGTTGAAGGAAGCCTGTAAGAGAAGGAGAGTTGATGAGACAAAATGCATTCATTTCTACCATGTCTGAAATACAGTATATGTATGTGACGAGCCCCCTTACGCATCTGGGCTGTACTCTACATGAGGATAAATTAGACCCCTGTACAAAACAAAATCATCTACTGCAAAGGGTTAAATAAAGTATGGAGTCAGTTTAACATACCAAATCTTTGGCAAGTGGATTCTGGAAAGAAGTACCTGTACAGTACTGTGAACTTTACGTGACAAATCTCAAGAAAATGAAATGTCGAGAATATTGAGAGATGATGAATGACTGAGATGCGTGTCATAAAATTTAATGAACATGTTTGTCAATAATCATAGAGGGCTAGAAGATGGAGGAATTGAGATTATATTGCCTTAAAAACAATGAGGTTTCTTATACCCAGTCAGAAGTAACAAACTAGTCAGAAACTAGGTATGACATAACATCAACCAGTGATTTTTTAAGTGACTACTGTGACTGATGCTGTGAGAAGTAGGTGAAAATGTGAAGGATGGAGTCATCAGCATATGAATGGATAGTTAGATTTGTAACTTGGGAAACAGAAGAATTCTGTAGGAGGAAGAGAGCTGGTGAAAGGAAGGGTGCTTGAGGACCAACACTACTAATAGTTTTAGAAGAATGATGGCAACCTGTATAAAGAGCTACAGAATGACCCGAGAGGAAACACGTGATAATAGTACAAATTAAAGGACAGAAACCATAAGAGGGAATTGGGAAAAAAAAAAAAAAATTGTGCCAGACTCAGCTGAAAGTCTTGAGATGTCAAGTGCAAAGGCAAAACTTTTAACTAAATTCCAGACGGAGGATGACTAATAATTTGAAAGGACTGTAAGAAGATAGTTAGTGACACACGCTGGACAGAAGCCGAACTGACAATCAGATAAAATAGTTAGCGTCAACAGGGGTGATCTGGACCGGGTTTTGACAAACTTTTATATAGTTTTCATGTATACTGAACTACAAGGCTCAAATTTTAATACAAACATAAGTGGATCAATACCTGTATGACAATATAATTTCAGTTATATTCCTTTGCAATTTATATAGATACATATCCAGGAATATGGACCACATTGTGCAACAAAATGGGGTGATATGGTCTGACACTAAGGGGTGATTATGGACCACAAGAAAAAATCATATTTTTAATTTTAGTAGCTAGCTAATTAGTTTCGTTGGTTATATTTCTTAGCTCAGTCAACATACTGAGTCCTAGGGTGCTCCCTTAACTGAAAAATAAAATCTGGCATTAGCCAAAATAAAATCTTCTCTTGTTAGCTTGATATATTTCTTACTCAGTCAACATACTGAGTCCTAGGGTGCTCCCTTAACTGAAAAATAAAATCTGGCATTAGCCAAAATAAAATCTTCTCTTGTTAGCTTGACTAAAATAAAGTTTAAATTCAGTACAGAATGGGTTTTTGTTCACATGTTGAAAATCAAGCTAATTCCTTTTAAAATATAGCTCAGCTTTTCCAACAAGCTAGAAGGTAAAATTCCACTAAAAAAAAAAAAAAAAAGATAATTGGCTTATTTAGCTAGGAAAACCTACCTTTGTTGATTTAGCTACATAGCACTTGAAGCTCGTGTATCCATTTTATTTTTAAGCTCTATAACTGAAAAAGTGAAAGGCACTGTGCCCCTTACATCCAAAGGACCAGGAAAATTTTTTTTTCAGGGGACAGAGATGTCAACCCTTAGAGGCCAATAAAAATGACTGATATTTGGCTTATTATACAAGAATTTCAGGGTTACATCATCACTGTTTATATCTGTCACTGTTCCAACATAATACTTCTTGTCAAAGTACACTGCATAATATTTATTCATAGTAATGTTTCTCTGTATATCTGAATAGTATTTTCCTATTCGCTTTTCTGTTCCATGTTTCTCCTCTTCCACCTCTGATGTTTCTCTGCCTGGCTCCTCTTCACTCTCACTGTAGGATACTATGGGTGTCAGTCCCTCTTCCTTGACATCTTCGTTCTCAACTTCTTCAATCATCCTTTTCTTTCCCTGACCTTTCTTGTTTTTTTTTTTTTTTAGATTTCTTTTTCTCTCATTTCCATTTCCTCTATATTTTCATTATTTATAACCCTTGCTACCGGAATTATTCTCCTTCAAACTTTCTTCCCAGAAGCAGCCATAGTGGACCTTACTCGAGGCCTCCTAACTGCAGCAGCAAGGATGTCTTCAAGATAGTAGAGCTGGACCACAATCACCCCAGCGATGAATTTTCACTGGGGTGATTATGGTCCAAAACTGAAAAATTTATTTAAAAAAAACAGGAAGAGCTAGAGCTTTTCAATTTGTTTTATGTGAAAGTAGAAACAACTAACTATTATATGACATATTTTTCATAGAGACTGACCCATTCAATTTTGCATGGGAACAAAGTTTGTAAAAAATGCTGATTTTGTAAACAAAAGTCCGCCGACAGTTTGTTTTGCACCATTTTCGTCATATTTCCCTTCTGGTTCTGTAACACATCGAATTTCACATTCATAATCACCATGCAAATGTGAAAATAGTTGCTTTACAACACTAGATGTTCAAAACTGCATATATGTTACACATCTAGATACTAGTGACCGAAATAGGAAGGTGGACCAAATCAACCCGAACCACTTTATGGTCCGAATCACCCCTGTCGGCACTATGGAAAGAAAGGTACATCATCTTCCTATTGACTCCTGTTCCTATGCCACTCCATCCTTCCTCACGTACAGTATTCTCACTATATTCTCCTAGAATTTTGGGATTTAGCTTTTTGCAATGGACAGGTATACAAAAAAAACTGATTTATTGAGGCATGCTGTCTCAGTATGGATCTGGATTGCTTGAACAAAAGTCTTCTTCTTCTCCTAAGAAAGTTGTTGCTATTGTTATTGCACTAGGCTGATCAGAAATAGAAAGCTGCAGACTGCAGGCTGAAGCTGCTCTTTTCCTGCAATCTATCATCCCCTTTCCAGGGAGGCGGGAGGGGGGGGGTGAGGAATGTTTGTATAACCATTAAGTAGAGCTGCCAGTTAATATAAATGTCACTGCATAAAGGTATCCCACTCAGGGGTGAGGAATGTTTGTATAACCAGGCAGCAGAGCTGCCAATTTATATAAATGTTACTGCATAAAGGAATCCCTCTCCAGCACCACCAAGAAGGTTATACAGCACTGAACTGCACTATCATTTTAGATGATAGATTATAAAAACAGAATGCAAACTCAAATCAGAAGCCTAGCCAAAGGGCCAAACCTAAACCAAGATAACCAAATCAGACTAAATAAAGTAACACAAACCAAACTGAAATAAACTTATGGGTGCCTTATGGTACCTTAACCAAAATAAACTAAACTTGACTGATTAAAGTTTCTCTTTATATCTGATCTAACTCAACGTATGATCTATCTTGACTCATCTTCCACAAAGATAACCCAAGTACTGTACTGCATAATGTCTTAAAACTCAACACAACTAATATCAACCAAAGTTAACAAAACTAAACTCAGCCTAATATAATGTCTTCTTGCTTAGTTTAACCAGACTGAATTAAACTCATCCAAAGCAATTCAGACTAACTTAACAGCTTAATATTATCTCACCTAATTTACCTAAAAAAAAAAACTAAAAAAACTGCACTTCACTTTTGTTCACTGCATCTCCTTTCCTTTCACAACTCACCTTCAATCAGCATACCTCATCTTACCTTAATTCAGATCATCAAAATCAACCTCACTTAATCTTACTTCATGCAGCCTAACTTTTTCTAATCTAACCTTACCTTAATTATAATATTTACCTCATGTCAAGCCAAATCATTTGATTTCAGATAATTTTGCCATATCTCACTACACCTTACCTCATCTCATAGCACTCAGCTACCTCCTAACTCATCTCACATCAACTCAAAATCTTCCTCAGAGCTCAGTTCACCCCACTTCACCTGAAGGCAGCAGGGGCAGCAGCAGGAGGCACAGCTGAGGGGACGGTGAAGATGCAGAACTTCCTGCTCACTGTTGTCGAAGAAGCTCATATCAAACGGTCTCATAGGGCCGCAGCACTGGCGTGTCAGGCAATCAGTGTCCTCTCTTGCCATCAGAAACTGCTGACCCATTGAGTTCTTTATCTCGTACTTGTTGTTCATTTCACATCCTGACAGCACTGCAGAGGAAGAAGCAATTTAACGACCTTTAAACACTGGATATAGGCAAAAATTTTTGTGCATTTTCTCTGCTAAATCTGAACTGTCTATCTAATTATGAAAAAAAAAGTACCATAGCAAGCAGTCCCACATGATAATGAGTATGAGGTGGGAATGTTATGAGGTGAAGTGAGGTGAGGTAGGGTGAGGTGAGGAGAGGTGTGGTGGGTATAAGGTGGGTGTGAATTGAGCTGAGGGTTGAGGTGAGGTGCCCTGAGGGTGTGGCGTGAAGTGAGGGTGTGGTGTGAGGTGAGGGTTTGAGGTGAGGTGAGGATGAGAAGTGAGGTGAGATGAGGTGTGGTGTGGTGTGGTGTAGTAGTAGTAGTTGTTCCCTAGGCAGTCTGGCCGAACAGCCCCGAGTCCCTAAGGAAGGCCATGGTCGAGATCGGGCTTTCCCACAGAGCTCTCAAGGAGTGTATGTTGTGCTGTTGGCATAGGTGATTGTGTGCAATGCAGTCTTCCATGATGTGCTTAATAGTATGGGGTGCTGCATTACATCCTGGACAGGCGTCAGCGACGGAGTCATCCAGCCTCTTCTGATAACTTAAGAGGGCTGGATGATGCCCACATTTCAGCCTGCCCAGGTGGACCCTGTCCTCAAGGGGGGAGAGAGCGTTCGGAGGGATGGATATCTGGAGGCTGCGCATGCAGCTGTGTGTTGTCTTTGAGTGACTGAATAGAACGGCGAGTGATTTGAGTATGAATATTCTTCTGGAAGCTAGTCTGAGGCAGGCAGGGGGGAAGAGATGATAGTATTTGTGTATGATATCATGTGCTGGGTGTTGTTTTGATGTTCCTTGGTGTGTGTGGATGTGCTGCCATGTAAAGTAGTGGATGTTGTGGGTTTGTGGAGGCTGCAGCAAGAAACTGCTGCTACGTAGTTTGCCAGCCATCTTTTTGTGTTATTGTGCATGTTTGTGTTGAATATTTTGTTTGTGAGGTTGTGGCAGGGGATGGAATCAAAAGCTTTACTAATGTCTAGTGTGACAAGGAGTGTTCTATGTGGTGGCCTAGCTGAATTCATGCCATCAAAAACTCTCTGTGTGAGGTCTGTAAGAAGAGTGTTTATGGAGTGTAGTGGCCTAAAACCATGTTGTGATGGGGTAGAGGGGTGTGAGGTGTAACTAGTTGTAGTGTCAGTCTTTCAGTGACTTTGGAGGGGGTGCAGAGGAGTGTGATGGGGCAGTGTGAGGAGGGTAATGTGGGGTCTTTGTTGGGTTTGGGGATAGTGATGATAATGCCACGCTTCCAGATGTTGGGTATTATGTTGTGTGAGTAGCTGTAGTTTGATATATTGGTGAGTGCTTGTATGCCTTGTGGTCCAAGATGTTCAAGGTGTATATTGCTTATGTTGTCTGGTCCACAAGCAGATGAGTGCTTGAGGTTGCTGATGATGTGCTTCGTCTGGTTGTAAGTGAAAGGTGCGAAGTTTGGGTCTGTGGGGAACTGTCTCTTACGTCGGATGATACGTCGGTCGTCACGATGGGTGTTTAGATGGCTGACATGTGAAAAGTGATTGATGAGAGTGTTTGCTTGTTGTTTGTTTGAAGGTATGGTGTCTGTTGTTGTCAAGGCAGCGTGTGATTGTGTACTGTTGCTGCTGGAGAGTGTGATGCTGTTTAGTGTTTTGTAGATCAAGTGTTTGTTTTATGTTGCTGGTGTTTGTTTTGTGATCAAGTGTTTGGAGAAAATTATTCCCATTTAGTGTTTGCTGTTCTGATATTTTATTGTTTATTTGAGTGTTGAGTTCTTATATTTGCCGTATGGTGTCATGCGTATGTGGTGTTCGGGAGTGTCGTAGTGTGTCCCGTTGTCTGATGAGGCCTTGAATTTTTGATGTGAACTTGGGGTTGTGTCTTTTTCTGTTGTCTCTAGGGATGTGTCTTTTGTCTGCATTTTGTATAATTGTATTGAAAGTGTGCACAGCGGTGTTGATGTTTGTGATGGATGTACCGTTTAATGTTTCAAAGTGTTGTTCTGTTTCAGTTGTGAAGGTCTCCCAGTTGGTTCTCTTATAATTAGTGTATGTGTGTCTGTGGCCAGCTGGGGTGATTCTGGTTTTGATTGTGATGATGATCGGGAGGTGGTCAGAGCACTCTCCAGGAAGTTGTGGGGGCAAGGTTTGGGGAACAGAAGGTGATGTCTGGGGATGATGGGAGGAAGAGGGCTTGGTGTGGGATATGGGTGTGGTGTTGTTGTGTTGTGTTGTGCTGTGTGGTGTGGTGTGAGATGAGATGAGGGTGTGAGGTGAGGTAAGATGAGGAAAATATGAGGTGAGATGAGGAAGGTGTGAAGTGAAGTGTGGAAAGCATGAGAGGAGGTGAGGGTGTCAGGTGGAAAGGGAGTGAGGGGAGGAGAGGGTGCAGAGGGAGACGAGAGTGTGGAGTGAGATGGAGTGTCATAAGGGTGTGAGATGAGATGAGGTGAGGGTGTGAGGTGAGGTGAGGTGAGAGAATAAGGCCAGGAAAGGGAATGAGGTTGATGTGAGGGAATGAGGCAAGGTGAAGGTGTGAGGTGAAATGTGAGGGTGTGAGATGAGGGAATGAGGTGAGGTGAGGGTGTGAGATGAGGGAATGAGGTGAGGTGAGGGTGTGAGATGAGGGAATGAGGTGAGGTGAGGGTGTGAGATGAGGGAATGAGGTGAGGTGAGGGTGTGAGATGAGGGAATGAGGTGAGGTGAGGGTGTGAGGCTAGGTGAGAGTGTGAGTTAAGGTGAGAGTGTGAGGTAAGGTGAAGGTGTGAGGTGAGATGAGGGTGTGAGGTGAGGTGAAGGTATGAGGTGAGGTGAGGGAATTAGGTGAGAGTGTGAGGCTGGGTTAATGGTGGCAGTATTAACACCTTTAAGCCTCTTTGACTCCCTGTGGACAAAAGCGAATAAAAGTGTCTTGCATTATCTGAAATAAAGTGCTAGAGTTGTTTCAATCATAATAGTCTGCAATCAAATCTGACACACTCCAATATTTCTGCACTGGATTTCAAACATTTTGCTACATTTAACACATTTTCTATTTTTCAGCACCACAATCTGACATTTCCTCTATATGTTCCTCTGACCTCTCCAATTACAGACCAATAGCTGTCACATCTTCTCTTGGTAAAGTATTTAAAATTGTAATTAATAAGCACATAGTAAAACATCTTGAATTCAACAACTTAAGTAGTGATGGACAATGTGGTTTTCACCACGAAAGATCCACATACTCAATCTCCTGACTCATACCATGCACCAGTCAATTGACCAACATGGAGAAACTGATGCAGTAGCCCTTGATATTTCTAAAGCTTTCGACAGAGTGTGGCACTGTTCCCTGCTGTCCAAACTCCCTTGCTATGGACTAACATTTTTTGTTCCTCTGCTTTCCTCATATCTCAGCGACAGAAAAATAAGAGTCTATCTCTATCTATTGCCAGACGCCATAATCCCGTAAGAGGTGGCCGTAAGATAAATAGTTTTACAGGGAGGGGCACTAACCCTCCACCAACCCACTTGTTGACATGTAGGGAGCACGTAGGGTTTGATTATGTGGTTACCACCCAGCGTTGTAAATGGTTTCTTGGCTTACAGGAAACCATTTGGCTTGTCACTCAATATAAAGCCACCTGTAAAGGAAAGAAAAGCAATAAGAAGTGACAGGAAAGATGGGAGAAATAGGAAGAGAGGAGGGCAGGCACAGAAAAAGAATGATAAAAGCTAAGGAAGAAGTAGGCAGCACTACATCAAGTGAGTGGATGATTCAAATTTCCACTCAAGTAACACTGGCATGCCACAGGGATCAGTTCTGTCACCAACTCTGTTCCTGCTTCATATTAATGATCTCTTATCTGTCACCCACAATCCCATCCATTCATATGCAGATGACTCAACACTTCACAGTTCACTCACACTCAAACACCCATTTACAAGGTCTAATATCTCTCTCAACTCAGTAGAACCATGTCCATAAATCAAGACTTATCTACGATCAATGAATGGGGACAAAATAACCTTGTCTCATTTAATGCTAGTAAAACCAAATATATATATATAATTTACTAATAAACAGATATTGCCAGATTGGTATATTACCTTCAATGCTACTAATATTCCCATCTTCAAAAGTACTGAAATTCTCAGTGTCTCACTCAACAATGCCCTCTGTTGGACCTTTCATGTCAGATCACTTGCTAAAATCGCTTCAAAGAAACTTGTATTATTGCACAGAGTCCGAAACTTATTCACTGACGAGCAGTTAGCTATAGTGTAATTCATAAGTCATGAGCACTCTTAGCTTGAATATTGCTCACCCTTGTGGAATGGATGTGAAGAGGTTTCACTAAAACAACTACACAAAATTCAGAACAAAACTATTGGAATTATTAATAACCCTGCAATTATAAATAAATTACCTCCCCTACAAGTAAGATGGAATGTTGCCTCCCTTGCATTATATTACATATAATTTTATGGCAAATGCTCAAACGAAGTTGCATCCATTGTGCCACCTCTCCATGCCTTCCCTTGTGCTACATGGGTAGCACTTGTGACTGGAATGTCACACAGCCATACAGCAGAACTTCTGCCTATCAGAATTCTATTATTCCTCGAAGCAGAGATGGGCACTAAATACAGTACATTGAATGTATTTAAATACTAAATACTAAATACATGGAAGAAATGTATTTAAATACTAAATATCAATACATTTTATGAATTTATTGAAATACTAAATACATCAGTTGTATTTAAATACATTTTAAATACATACAAACTTTAACATATGTACTCAGTAATTCATGATTAACAATATAAAATGCCTGATAATGGAAAATTTCCAATGATATATTTCCCTTTTTGAAACACGCCAACTGCTCCCGAAATAAGCCAAACTGGCATAATTATGCCAGTGTTCACTGTTGAGGGTTGCCAAATTGTTGGACGGTTTATGGTCAAATTAACTAGCAAAAAAGTACTTACATTTTTTTTTTTGAGGATTTACAGTAATCCCTCTAATATCTGATAAAATACAGCAGAGCCAAAGGCATGTCCGGAAATTGGGCCTGAGCCTTCTGGACAGGTACTTATGGGCCCTAACCCAGCCTAACTCAGAAAACCACCTACATAACTCCCTACCGGACATGCACAGCACCTATTTAAGATCCTATTCACACAAATAAGGGACACAAAGCATGAAATACAGTAAATGAAAAGAACCAGAAAATAAGGAATAAGAGGTATGGAAAATATTTAGCAGTTGCCAGTGTACTTACAACACGTCCAAGGGCATTACAAATGTTAACTCATCTCCTCTAAGGCTATGACAGTGGCAAAAATGCTCTTGAAGCATGTACAGTAATCCAGTGTTGTTTGCACTGTGAATTATAACTGTTTAACACTGTACATTCTGTTCTTACTTGTGCCATGCCTTTTTGCACTCTGAACTAAATCCTTTGCACTCTGAATTAAATCCTTTGCACTCTGAATTTTAATTTCTTAACACTGCACAACACTGTAAATTTGGAAAATTCCCATGTGGTCTAGTGGTGAGGTACTGCAGTTTATTCACTGCTTATTCACAAAAAATGAGCATGAGCGGTAGCCACTGCGACGATTGCTTACTCACGATGGTAGTTAGGGGGAACCTGGGGACAGGAGGGAGTCAGGGACTCAGGAGGGGATTGGGGAAGCAGGGGGCCGGTCTACTCCGCACAAAAACACAAATGTTCGGTGCTGCGCGGCAAGTTCAAAGTACAGTTGAAAAAAATGTCAGATTTTTTGTGCTCTTCTACGTTTTTTTTGCTATTTTTATGTTCCAAAGGCCCAGGCCCAAAATCTCTGGACACTGGGGAGTCCAGGAATTGGGCATCCAGTTATTACAGGGTTTACTATCTATATATTGCAAGACGCCTCAATCCTGCATGGGGTGGCCACAAACAAATCGCCTCCATGTCACTCTGTCCCCCGCCATTTCACTGCCCTGCTCCCAGCTCACACCCCCCTCTCTCATATACCTCTCCACTCCATCCCTCCATTTCATCCTCGGCCTCCCCTCCCTCTCCCCCCCTCCACCTCACTCATATACACTCTCCTCGTCAGTCTCACTCTCCATCCTCTCCACATGCCCAAACCACCTTAACGTGTTTCTCCTAATGCTTCCTATCATATCCACATCCACACCACAATGCTCCTTCACTTTCTCATTTGTTAGTCTCTCCATGTGACTCCACATGGTCCTCTCAAATAACTCATTTCCACTGCTCTCGCTCTTGACTTCTATCCCTCCAACAGGGTCCAAGCTTCACTTCCATATGTTAGAGTTGGTATCACATTACTGTCATGCAGTAACTTCTTCACATCCATGCTAAACTCCCTGTTTCTTATCACTGCCTTCAAGGAATCAACAACCTTCCATCCCTGCTGCACCCTTTCAAGCACTTCACCCTCCAGCCTTCCATCCTTACTCATCACACTACCCAAGTACTTAAGTGCACTCGCATTCTCCATATCCTCCTCATCCAATCTCACTGTACATTCACTGACTTCACCTCTTTCGAAGATCATCACTTTACTTTTCTCTACATTCACCTTTAGATTCCGTTTTTTACACACTCCCAAACTCATCTACAAAGCCTTGCAGCTCCCCTTCGTCTTCACTCAACAACACAGTATCATCTGCAAACAACAGTACAGGGAGTTTCCAAACACTGCCCCCCTCTCACTAGGGATGCTCCAATATCCACTGCCCAACCTTGTATCTCTTTAATCACCCCATTCATATACAGATTGAACAACCATGGAGACATGACACATCCTTGTTTCAATCCAACCTTCAAATGTAAAAATTCACTGTTTGCCAACGACACGCACTGTGGCCTTACCACCCTCATACATACTCTTCGCAGCCTTCAGCAACTTCCCATCTACTCCATATATTCTTAATACTTTCCACAATCCTTGTCTATCCACCCTGTCATATGCTTTCTCCAAAATCCATGAAGGCTGCATACAACTTCTTGCCCTTCTCTAGAAACTTTTCCACTAAAGACAGAATGAATATCTGGTCTACACAACCTCTTCCCTTCCTAAAACCTCCCTGTTCTTCTCCCACTACTTCCTCTGTTATTTCCCTAACTCTGTCAATAAGTATTCTACCATATACTTTTCCTATTACACTAAGAAAGCAAATGCCCCTATGATTACCATACACTTCTTTTTCCCCTTTTCCTTTGTACAGGGGAATAATTATACCTGACTTCCAATCCTCCGTGACTCTACCTTCCTCCCAGGCCAATCTGCACACCTTCCACATCCATTCTACTACTATCTCTCCCCACTCCATCAATTCCTGGGGCTTTCCCCATTTTAACTTTCTTCATTGCTTTCACCACTTCCATTCTACTGATTTCTGTACACTGTATTTAAATACTCATTAAAGTATTTAAAAAGTATATTTACATACATGAAAACCAATGTACTGTATATATAAATACAGTTCTAAATTCACAAATGTATTTAAATATGTATTAAAATACTGCCCAGCTCTGCCCCAAACTGCATCTCTCTGGAATTTGCTTCCCTGGAGTTGTTCCCCCACAAACCTCAACCTACAGCTGTTCAGGTCCAACAGTTACAGATATTTTATGAATGGAAGATGCCAGTAATCTTGTGTATGGATTATTATTATTTTTTTTTGTATTCATTTGTTTTTCCTTCCTCTGTTGTTATATAAAAAAAATGTTGCACATCATTCTGATACATTTCTATTATGCTACGTATTTGCGAGTCGGTTTCTCGCCTTCAAATACGCAGGCTACAGGATGTTCCTATTCTAGACTGGGTCGGTAACTCTAAGGAATAGGACTGGACACAAAAACAAGGCAGTGACTGTTACACACATGTATTACAAATATCTTCCCAAAGACAATAATACATCAACAAATACATTAGATGCTGGGTTTGCCAGGGATGGGTTAACAACTCAACACAAGGTTTTTACCTGATTGGAAATCTGTCTCTATACCAGCTGGTAAAAAGAATGGTATTATTTACCCAGCACTTAGGGCACATAAAATACACTTATGATTCAGGACACAGGAATGAATTTACTACAATTTCCCAATCTCGTATAGCACTGGAAGGTACTGGTATATGAATTACGTTAACACCTGTGTCACAGACACTCAGCCGGCCGGAAGTCTCAGGTAGAGTCGGCCGCGCAGTGATCACTGAAGGGGGGACTGCGGTATTCTAGCAGGACATTTGGAGATGCCCAGACATACCCTAACTAATGTGCCCGGACGCTGGGGTGGGTGGAGGTGTAATACACAAGGGGAAGGCACGATGGGAATAATATCTTTTCCTTCTGTTAGCCACTGAGGTGTTTCACTTGCATGCCTGTGCACTAGGGAGGGAGAGTTTTAATAAACAAGGAAATGGCACAATCGGCACAATATTATTGTTCTGTTGGACACTGTGGCGTTTCGTTCACTGGGAGATGCGCGGGACTCCACTCGGGATATAAATTAGGCCAAAGTTACTATTAGGCTCGTCCAATCTTACGCTCTGGGATCCTGGTCACTTATCACTAGAATATACTATAGGGAATAACTTGCATGGTATAAACTAATGCACACATATATCTGGGTCTAGAAAGCACACACACAGGTAAAGTCCACTCACTTCACTATCACTGGTGGGCCGCAGGGTGATTCCTCTGTCCGGAGGAAGGGCTGAGTGACGCGCCCCACGACAGGGCCCCACATGTAGTCGTGGGACTAGGGGCTCGGCCTGAAGAGAACCAGGAAATGGGCCTGATGTCGAGTCTGGGAGAGACTCGGAGAGGTCTCACCCACAGGTAAGTCACGCCCTGGTGTTCGAGGCAACTCCCGGGGTGACTGAGGACCCAGGGTACTGGAACCCAGGGTGGCTGGACTGCGGCAATGGCTGGAGGGCAGCGTCGCAGTCAGGGTCGTCACACGGGGACCTCGGGCCGGGGGAATAGTGGACAGGGCCCAACGTCGGCTGCGGGGTCTGCTGGGGCTCCGCTTCGGCCGCTGATTGCACTGGTAGAGTTGCAGGGAACCAAGGCCTCGGGTGAGGCCTTGCCACGGCTTGGGGGAAGGGTCCTATCAGACTGCAGGATCTCCTGTGGGAGAGAAGCGGACTGTGGCCTGCTCTACCTCCGGCCTGACGTGACTAGTGGCCGACGTTGTAGTGGCACAGGGGACAACGGCTTCAGTGCGGCTAGTGGCCTCATCTACCTCTGGCCTGACGTGACTAATGGCCGACGTCGTAGTGGAACAGGGGACAATAGCTCCAGGGCAGCTAATGGCCTGCTCTACCTCTGGCCTGATGTGACTAGCGGCTGACGTCATAGTGGCACAGGGGGTTGTCGCTCTGGTGCGACTAATGGCCTGTAACGTGGAGCTAAGAGGACTAGTAGCAGAGAAACGGACTATGGCCAATCCTGCCTCATACCCAGCACAGCTAGTGGCCAGTACTGTGGCGCTACTCTGGGGGGAACGACTACAGGAGTAGGACAACTTGTGACCTGTCTTGCCCGACCGACACGCATCCGTGCCGCGGCCCTGCAGCAGGGATGCAACTGGGGAACGGACTATGGCCGGTTCTGCCCCATACCCGGTATGACAATGGCCAGTACCGCGGTGTTGTCTGGAGTTGTAAACTCCACCCCTTACCTGGCGAGTGTTTTTTTTGTTTTTTTTGGCTTAATGGCCATCGTCCTCTTGGGGGACATTAGGCCAGCCAAATATATATGGGAAGGTAGTCAGGGCAGCCTCATGTCACTACTGGCCGAGCTCTTACCACAATCGTGGCGGGAGCATATGGTAGAAGGCTCTCAGATCGGCTAGATGTGCCTCCTCCCCGTGAATGATCAGGATGGGTCTGATCTCCTCACCCATGTCGGCAGCCCGGAGCAGGTCGTAGAGGGTGGTGTAGGTCATGGCTCCGAGCTGGTACGACCGGGTGTGGGCATCGAGGGTCAGGAAGTGGCAGTAGGAGGCTACATCTAGCCGATTCTTGAGGTCGATGATTGGAGGGCGAGATGGAGGGCCCTCTGCTGCTGGAGGAGGGGAGGACTCACGAATCTCCTCCTCGGCCGAGGAGCCGGTCGACGCTTCCTCGGCCATGGAGGCAGTATCTGAAGACTCCTGCCCCTCCTCCGTCATCAATGGTTGCTCGTGAACCTGTGCAGCGGTCTGAATCGTGATCTTTGACAGTGCAGGGCCGTCAACAGAAGAGGGAGTGACAGTTTCCCTGTTGAGGGGAGCCTCG
>JAGKTI010012796.1:0-24022 GCA_018397915.1 Birgus latro
GACAGTTTGGATTTTGCGCAGGTAAACCCACAATAGATGCAATATTCATCAGGATATAATTGCAGGAAAAGTTTCAACAGAGGAGGAAATGCTTGTACCATGTGTTTGTGGACTTGGAAAAAGCTTTTGATAAAGTACCAAGGAGAGTTGTAGAGTGGGCCCTGAGAAGACAGAATGTGCCTGAGAGACTCATTGCAGCTGTCATGTCTCTCTATATTAATACAAGATCAAAAGTCAAGACAATAGCAGGAACATCAGGATATTTTGGAACAGGAGTTGGGGTACATCAAGCATCTGCACTTAGTCCATTGCGTTTAACATAGTAATGGAAGAGGCAACACGGGAATGTAGGGGGGAAGGCCCATGGGAATTGCTGTATGCTGATGACCTAGTGCTGACAGCGGAGACTAAGGAAGAAGTTGTTGAAATGCTTAATAGATGGAAAAATGGAATGGAGAAGAGGGGAATGAAAATAAATATGGATAAGAAAAAGGTAATGGTGACAGGCAAGAAACCAGTAGAAAGAATTCAGTCAGGAAAATGGCCATGTGGATGCTGTGGAAGAGGAGTACGAGTGAACTCAGTGTTGTGCACGGGGTGTAATAAGTGGTGCCATAGAAGGTGTTCAGGTCTGCAGAATTTGAGAGGAGTGCAAAATTTCCACTGCCCAGCCTGCATAAGAAGAGAGGCGGAGGGAGATGAAGCAGAGGATGCGCTAGAGGTGAATGGGGGCACACTACAGGAAGTGCAGCAATTCTACCATCTAGGAGATATATTGGACTGTGAAGCAGGGGTGGAGAGATCAGTCAGAACAAGAGTGGTGGCAGCATAGTTAAAGTGGAAGGAAATAGCTAGCCTACTGGTCAACAAACACATACCACTGAGACACAGAAGTAAAATATATGAGGCCAGCATTAGACCAGTACTGATATACGGTGCTGAAACACTGGCTTTGACAGATAGACTGATGAATGTTCTGAGGAGTACTGATTGTAGAATGTTAAGATACATGGTGGGAGTGAGATGGGAGGACAGTTTTGAGTGAAGAGGTAGCCAGAAGATGCAGGGGGAAGGATCTCGATATCATCTTGAGGCAGAAGCAGCTTAGATGGTTTGGTCACGTGAGGAGGAGTGAGGAAGGGAGCTGTGTGAGAATAGCAGAGGAACTGGAAGTGGTGGGACGTCGACCGCCAGGAAGACCTAAGAAGACCTGGAAAAGTGTTGCAACGCAAGATATGGAAAGACTGGGTATTGGAGAAGGTTTAATCCAGGATAGGAAGCAGTGGAGAAAAGCCATCGCACATCCAACCCCAGTTTGAATATGGGAACAGAAGGACGAAAAACGAAGATGACGATGATGATGATGTCCTTTCAACAGTAAATTAAAGGAGCATATATAAATAAATAAGTTATGACAAAAAAACAATTTAGTGCATTTAATATACCTTTAACCCATCAGTGCTGGGTATGTTTTCATTTTGTTCCTGCTGCCACCAGACAATTTTATTCAGTGTAGGTTGGATCTGTGGAAGTGCACAGGGTTGGTACAGCCTTCGTTAACCCCTTCAGTACAAGAGTCCAGTCCCGAGTGCCATAAAATCGGCTGGAGGAAGCGTAAATAAAGTAGAAATAGACGTCATGGTACTGAAAAGGTTAATTGGTAGAAAATCATTCACAGAGGCAGTACAGACCCGTCGGCAGCACGTGTTGGAGATGGATTTTCACCCCCCAAATTGCAAAAACAATACTTATTACTTGTCTTTTCAACACTAAAGTAAAGGAGCATATACAGTGTATAAATGAATAAAGACAAAAAAAGAAACAATTCAGTGCACCTAATTTACCTTTCGTTAGAGACAGTACAGATCCGTCGGCAGTTTGTGTTGGAGACGGAGAAGGTGAAGGTAGCTGAGTTCATAATTTAACGTAACATTCTAAACAGAACCCAGTATTTATTTCACTGAACATTAAGAACTAAACTTAAATGTAATCACTATAACAGACTGCAATATAACACTTGCAGAAATAATAGTACTGAACTTTAATCATGATCACTTAACACTAAGTCACACGCACACTTTTTTTTTTAGCTTTATTCCCTTACGACTAGAGGTGCCAGTATCACTTCTTTTACGCTTTGAACCTTCCATGGCAAGGCAAAAGGTAAAAGGAGAGCATTTCTCAGCACTAGATGACAGTAAGAATGGTGCTACCACTGTCTCTGAAGGCAAGCAGCAGACTGGCGCCACGTATCCGCCTGGCGCCATTTGTCCCCCTACCTACGCATTTCAGCCTACTTACATATATGGTCTCGGCCTAAGTTCGGCTAACCCAAGATTCTGTCTTCTAAAAGTTTGACTTATGAAGAGTTTACTGTACATATACAATACTTTCAAAACCCGCTGATGAGAATGGTAGTGCTTTAGTGGACATTTGTGCAGGGAGGGGGTTGGTGACAGCCAATACCCTCTTCAGACACAAAATGATCCACAGGTATATGTGGCAAGTGATGAGAAGGGTGGGTGGTGAACTGAATGAACAGAAGGCAATGACTGATAATATGTGTGTGGATGATAAGATGAGAAGGTGTGTAATGGATGCTAGAGCATACAGAGGTTGGGGGAGTGGACTTTCAAACCACCACTTGGTGGTGGTGAGAATCAAGGCCCAAATGAAATGGAGAAATGGAAGGGAAGGACAGGAAGAAGTAGTTCATACAAGGAGGGTAGAAAGATTACAAGAGGATGGAAAAAAGGCAGAATATAAAAGCGAAGTGGAGGAGTGACTGGGTAAATATGGATTGCAGCAGATGGGGGATGTGGAAGGTGTGTGCAAGACATTCAAAGAAGGAATCTGTGCAGCATGTGACTTGGTGTGTGGGATGAAAAGATGAAAGGCAGGGAACACAATGGTGGAATGGAGAGGTGAGAGTGGCTGTGGCACAGAAGAAAAAAGCAAATAGCGAGAGAATGAGAAACAGGGATGTGGAAGAAGTTGAGTGACGGAAGAGAGTTATATGTAGTGTACAGAGGAAGAGAGAGGTGAAAAGATGAGTATAAGAGAGTAAGGAGAGATTGGATGAAGTATTTGGAAGGAATCTGAATGTAAAGTGGAGGGAATGTAAGAAAATGTTCTGAAAGGAGGTAAAGAGAGTTAGACAGGGTGTCAAAGAAGTTAGTCGGAGATAAAAATGGCAGATTACTAATGGACAAGGGAGAAAAAGTGAGCAGATGGAGAGAACACTTTAAGGAATTCTTGAACATAAAGAATGAAAGTAATGCGAGTATGAGTGGCTGGGAAATGGCTGGGAGACGGAGGGATGTGAGAAGAGAGGAAGAAATCAGTAGGATGGAAGTTGTGGAAGCAACGAAGAAAGTCAAAATGGGGAAAGCCCCAGGAATTGATGGAGTGTGTGGTGAAATGCTGAAGCATGGGGGAGAGACAGTAGCAGAATGGATGTGGAAGATGTGCAGATTGGCCTGGGAGGAAGGTAGATTCCTGGAGGACTGAAAGTCAGGTATAATTATTCCCCTGTACAAAAGAAAAAGGTAAAAAGAAGTGTGTGGTAATCATAGGGGTATTTGTCAAAGAAAAAGTATATGGCAGGATACTTACTGACAGAGAGAGGGAAATAACAGAGGAATTACTTGGAGAAGAACAGGGAGGTTTTAGGAAGGGAAGAGGTTGTGTAGATCAGATATTCATTCTTAGGTCTTTAGTGAAAATGTTTCTACAGAAGGGAAAGAAGTTGTATGCAGCCTTCATGAATTTGGAGAGAGCATATGACAGGGTGGATAGACAAGGTATGTGGAATGTATTAAGAATGTATAAAGCAGATGGGAAGTTAATGAATGCCGTGAAGAGTATGCATGAGGGTGCTAAAGCTGCAGTGCGTGTGGATAGTGAACTGAGTGAATTTTTCTATTTGATGGTTGGATTGAAACGGATGTGTCATGTTTCCATGGTTATTCAGTCTATATATGGATGGAATTATAAAAGAGATACAAGGTAGGGCAGTGGATGTTAGAGCAGCCCTAAGGAGAGAGGGCAGTGTTTGGAAACTCCCTGTACCATTGTTTGCTGATGATACTGTGTTGTCAAGTGAAGACAAAGGGGAGCTGCAAGGCTTGGTGGATGACTTTGGGAGACTATGTAAGAAATGGAATCTAAAGGTGAATGAAGGGAAGAGTAAAGTTATGGTCTTCGAGAGAAGTGTAGTCAGTGATGTTAGGGATTGAGGCGTCTGGCAATAGATAGATAGATAGATAGTTTAAGTATTTGGGCAGTGTGATGAGTAAGGATGGAAGTTTAGAGTGTGAAGTGCTTGAGCGGGTACAGCAAGGAAGGAAGGTTGCTGGTTCCTTGGAAGTAGTGATAATAAAAACGGAAGTGAGCATGGAAGTGAAAAAGTTACTGCATGACAGTACAGTAAGACCTCACTATAACGGATTAATTGGGGCTCAGGCCAGTCCGAAATATGCGAAATTCCGATAAAAGCGACATCCGGACTTACCCCTGCTAATCCGGACTTTTTCCGATATATCAGACATTAGTCCGGATTGCATCAGTGGTTTTCACCACCATTGCAATATTGTACTGTGTTATACCTTCACTACATTAATCAAATGGTATAATAATACTGTACTTTGCACTGAAAAACATGTCTTTTACTTGTCTTATTGTGGTGAACATAGCTGAAGTTGTCAGGCAGTCTGGACTGCTTTCTGGCTTTATCGGACTTTTTCTGATATATAAGAGTTTAGTCCAGTAGCTCCTCGAGTCCGATAAAAGCGAATTCCAGTTTAATGAAGTCCGTTATATCGATGTTTTACTGTATTGTGGTATTAACTCTCACGTATGGAAGTGAAGCTTGGACCTTGCTGGAGGGACAGAAGAATGACGGCAGTGGAAATGAGTTATCTGGCAGAAGCATGTGGAGTCACATGGAGAGACAGACTGACGAATGAGGAAGTGAAGGAACATTGTGGTGTGGATGTGGATGTGACAGGAAGCAATAGGAGAAACACATTGAGATGGTTTGGCCATGTGGAGAAGATGGAGAGTGACAGACTGATAAGGAGTGTGCATGTGAGAGAGGTGGAGGGGGGGAGAGGGAGGGAGAGGCCAAGGATGAGATGGAGGGATGGAGTGGAGAGATATATGAGAGAGTGGGGTGTGAGCTGGAAGCAAGACAGTGAAATGGTGGGGGACAGGGCGACATGGAGGTGATGTGTTTGTGGCCACCCTTTACGGGATTAAGGCATCTGGCAATAGACAGAGAGACAGATCATCAAACACAACTTGTTTTCTATATGAAAGCAAATTTTTATAAAAATATCTCCATGGTTACAGACGTGAGGACATACGAAAGGTGAGTAACCTGTTTAGCGCATACCACGAACACCGGCGAGTGTCTTGGTCTGAGAGCGACTGCCTGGGTTGTTTGACAGTTGCCACCGAGTGCAGGGTTACCAGAGCTGAAGCATGGCTCATTACCAAGTTCCTTAGTTTCATTACCAAGTTGATATTTTCCTTTCTTGCTGCCACTAATTCATGAGCAGCAGCAGTCTCTCTGGGTTAACATCTTATTTTCAGCAACCACAAACCTCACCATGGCTCCAAGTAATAAATGAAGAAAACATGAGGCTTGTTTAAGTTAAAAGTGGTAGAATATGCCAAATTGTCCAATAACTGTGCTGCTGCGAGAGAATACGGTGTGACAGAGAAGACGGTAAGAGCATGGAGATTGATAGAACACTTACTAGAGGAATATGCCAAGGCATAAATGCGCAAAGAGAAAACAGTGCACTGTGGCCGATTTTTGAGAAGCATGTAGCCGACATAGTCTGCGAACAGCGCCAAAATGGGTACATTGTCACAAAAAACAAAATTGTATCTGGGTACTGAAGTTTTTTTTTTTTTAATGCAAGGAAGAAGGAACCAAAGGCCATGGCCCGCATACTGTTCCTTCCTAGAAAAAGTAAAAACAATACAAAAGAGAGCCAAATTCAAGATCCATTCATTTCGAGATGCCTGGACACACCGCGTTTGAAAGACTGGAGATCATGGGAAGTAGGGAATACAGACAGGGGGAGACAGTTCCAGAGTTGACCAGTTGCATAAATGAAGGACTGGGAGTAACGGTTAACTCTTGCATTAGAGAGTTGGACAGAAAAGGGATGAGAGTTTCCTGCTAGACGGGTACTACGTGCCCGTCGTAGAGGTGGAGGGATTCAAGCAGACAGTTCAGAGGAACAGTAACCATTGAAGTAGCAACAGAAGAGAGATAAAGAAGCAACAGTGCGGCGAAGAGACAAAGGTTGAAAGGAATCAGTAAGAGGAGGAGAGTTAATGAGACGAAAAGCCTTTGACTCCACCCTATTGAGAAGAGCTGCATGTGGGGAGCCTCCCCACACATGAAAGTTGTACTCCATACACGGGCGAATAAAACCCGTGTACAAGGTCAACAACTGTGCAGAGGTAAAGAAAGTTCAGAGTCGGCTTAGCACACCTAATCTCTTGGAAGCAGATTTCACAAGAGATGTAATATGTTCTTTCCAAGACAAATCCCGAGAGAATGAAACCCCAAGCATGTTCAAGGATGATGCAGGACTGAGCTGGACATTATTAAACATTAGTGGGTAATCCTGAGGAAGATTTTGTCGGGTTAATAAGAGTAAGAACTGAGTTTTTGATGCATTAAAAATAACAAGATTAATTTTACCACAATCAGAGATATGAGCCAAGTCAGACATTAGGTGTGCCATAGCCTCATCCCTTGTTTGCTGAAGTAACTGCTGAGATGGACGTTGCGGAAATCGAATGGAAAGGTGAAGATGGAATCATCAGCATATGAGTGGATATGGGTAGATGTACAGCTTAGAAGGTCATTGATGAATAAAAGGAAGAGAGTTGATGATAGGACAGAGCCCTGAGGAACACCACTGTTGATAGGTCTAGGAAAAGAACGATGGCCGTCTACAACAGCAGCTATAGAACAACCAGAAAGGAAGCTAGAGATGAAGGCAAAGATAGAAGGATAGAAACCGTAAGAGGGCAGTTTGGAAATCAAAGATTTATGCCAGACTCAATCGAAAGCCTTTGAGATGTCAAGTGCAATGGCAAAGCTTTCGCCAAAGTCCCGAAAGGAGGATGACCAGGAGTCTGAAAGGTAGGTGAGAAGATCGCCAGTGGAGCGTCCCTGACGGAACCCATACTGACGATCAGAAAGAAGGCTGTGACAGGAAAGATGCTTTAAAATTTTTCTGTTAAGAACTGATTCAAAAACTTTTGAGACACAGGATGTTAAAGCAATTGGACGATAGTTAGAGGGTTGGGAATGGTCACCCTTCTTTGGGACTGGCTGAATGAGAGCAAACTTCCAGCAAGAAGGAAAGGTACAAGTTGAGAGACAAAGGCAAAAGAGTTTACCAAGGCAGGGTGTAAGCACAGAAGCACAGTTTTCGAGGACAACAGGAGGGACTCCATCAGGCCCATATGCCTTGTTAATATTGAGGCCAGTGATGGCAGAAAATACATCAGCTGAAGAAATTTTAATGCCAGTCATGAGGAAGTCTGAGGGGGGAAGTGATGGAGGAACAGCACCGGAATCGTCTGAGGTAGAACTGGAGGAGAAAGTCTGAGTGAAGAGATCTGCTTTATCAGTAAAAGAAATAGCTACAGAGCCATCAGAGTAGAAAAGAGGAGGGAAGGATGATGAGGTAAAGTTGTTAGAAAGGTTTCTGGCAAGGTGCCAGAAGGAGCGAGAGTTGGGAACATTTATCACGGATGAAATTATTTTTAGCAGAGCGAAGAACAGACTTAGGACGATTCCGGGCAGAAATATAAAAAAGATGTGATTCAGGGGTGGGTTGGCTCCGGTACCTTTTAAAGGCCCTCTCCTTGTTGCGAACAGCATTAGATCAAGCGTGATTAAACCAAGGCTTTCTCACATTAGTCAGAGGATATGAGAAAGGAATGTATGCTTCCATGCCCAAGAGAATAACCTCCGTAATGAGCAGGGCACACTCAGACAGCTCCCGGCCATGGAAGCAATAATCATTCCAAGGAAAATCAAAGAAGTACTGCCTGAGGGCCTCCCAATCTGCAGCTCTAAAGTGCCATAGGCGGTGTTTCTTTGGAGGGTCCACAGGCCGAACTGGAGCGATAGGACAGGTTAAGGTAATAAGGTTATGATCGGAGGAGCCCAACGGAGAGAAAAGATTAACAGTGTAAGCAGAAGGATTAGTTGTTAGGAAAAGGTCAAGTATGTTGGAACTCTCTCCAAGGCGGTCAGGGACACGGGTAGGGTGCTGTACAAGCTGCTCTAGGTCATTAAGGATAGAAAAGATGTAGGCTTGTTCACCAGGTGGATCAGTGAAAGGAGAGGAGAGCCAAAGGTGGTGGTGATCATTGAAATCTCCTAGAATGGAGATTTCTGAGAAAGGAGAAATGGATAGAATGTGTTCCATCATAGAAGTAAGATAGTCAAAGAATTTTTGATAGTCAGTAGAATTAGGAGATAAATAAACAGCACAGATATATTTAATCAGAGAATGACAGAAGAGCCGAAGCCAGAGAGTAGAGAATTCAGAAGACTCAAGTTCAGGAACACGAGAGCAAGATAGATCGTTGCATACATATACACAACAGCCACCTTTGGCTTTGAAATGAGAATAGAGAAAGTAGGAGGATACAGAAAAGGGTTTGCTGTCAGTTGTCTCAGACAGCTGAGTCTCAGAAAGAAAGAGAAGGTGAGGTTTAGAGGAGAAGAGGTGGTGCTCAACAGAGCGAAAGTTAGAGGAAAGGCCGCGAATGTTACAGAAATGAAGAAGGAGTGAGTCAGACAGTGGTTCCAGGCAGCTCCATGAGTCGTCACCGGGAGAGGGGCAGATGGTCCTGAGAGCTGATGAAACGGGAGCTCCAGCTCTCCCTGTCATCAGCTTTCCATCCACCTTGGGAGTACTGCCCTGCTCAACTAGTGCTACAGTCTACTCTACATAAAAAAGAAAACAAGGAGCACAGCAAAGATTTCAAAGCAACAGTTTCATGGTGTTTCTGTTTCATGAAAAGACATGATCTAGTACTGAGACAGAGAAAAAATAGCACAGCAATTACCAAAAGATCTTCTATCTATCTATCTATTGCCAGACGCCTCAATCCTGAACGGAGTGGCCACAAACAAATAGTCTCCATGTCACTCTGTCCCCTGCCATTTCACTACCACACTCCCAACTCACACCCCCCTCTCTCATATACCTCTCCACTCCATCCCTCCATCTCATCCTCGGCCTCCCCCTTCCTCTCGCTCCCTCCACCTCACTCACATACACTCTCCTTGTCAATCTTTCACTCTCCATCCTCTCCACATGCCCAAACCACCTTAACGTGTTTCTCCTAACGCTTCCCATCACGTCCTCAACCACACCACAACGCTCCTTCACTTCCTCATTTGTTACTCTGTCTCTCCATGTGACTCCACATGCTAGATCTTGAATGCACAAATACCAATTTCCAATGGTACATCATAGGCCTATGTAAGAAGCATTGATATCCATTAAGCAAAACCAGGGACATGGATGAAACTCCAATCAATTTTGATTTAGTTGAAAATCACTCTGTTGAGGAGAAAGGTGCAAAAACAGTGCTAGTGAAAATGACAGGACAAAGGCAGACACGCTTTACAGCAGCACTTTCGTACATGGCAGACGGAACCAAGCTGAGCCCAGTTATTATTTTCAAGAGAAAAATGATGCCAAAAATAAAGTTCCCAGTTGGAATTTTTGTTCATGCTGACGAGAAAGGGTGGATGGACGAACATGGAATAAAACTGTGGATTGAGCATGTATGGTGTACGTGACCTGGTGGCTTGCTAAAACAGCATAGCTTGATGGTAAGGGACTGTCAGGGGGAAAATGGGAATACTCTTGTATATAAATATGTGAAGCCAGATGTCATGAGGGAAATGACAATATGTCTACGGACAATGCTAATAATTGCCTTGTCGATTGTCACAAAAGAAACAACTCGTGAAATCAAGTGGCGATTTCACTATTATGCTGGCAATTCTCTACAGACGAGAATTTATAAACTTTCTCAACAGTACACAGCAGAGACTAATGCTCAAGAAGGCTGTATTAATTGCACTGTTGGCCTCTGAGAAAGTTAGTTCATCCCTTGACATTCAGTAAATAATAATAAATAATAAACAGATTCTTGCTGATGCAAACTCCTAGCTGGAACAACGGATTTAAGAATTAATACCAACAGCTGGCCCAAATACCAGTCATGATTAATATAAGTTGTGCTAACTTGGAGTAGTGAAAGTGTGCTAAATGTGGGGAAATCAAACACGACTGTTACATTTAACAGAGCTCAAGAAAACGAACTGTAAATTTATTAATTACATGAAAATAAATTTACGTTACATGAAACTACAGTATGACCTCACTACAACGGACTTCCGTACAACGGAAGTCGCTTATTTTGGAGTCAGGGAGCCGAACTGAATTATTTTTCATATATCAGAAAAACTCCGAAAAAGCTAGAAGCGGTCCGGACTGCCTAACCTCATGGCGGGGTGGCCATATTGTTGGCGCGGTTTGTATGATCGTGCATTGGTTGGTGGTGGGCTGGCAGCGTAGCTATTGTTCTAAGTGTACATACAGTACAGTATTTGAAGGGTTTATAATTAAGTTACACCCATAATGTTCTTTCTAAATGCTAAAAAATTAGAAAAGGAGTCTGCATTAATATTAAGACATCAAGCTTTAATCACATGGCGAGTAGTGTGTGTGTTTGTGCTTTGGTTCATGGTGAGCTGGCAACGTAACTGTTTTTCCTCCACATCATTTCCCCCCAACGTCATTTTCCCTAAGTCCATGATATACTGCTCGACGGTGATGATTGATAAGTGAAATATACAGACAGAGTGATCGTATTTGTTTGTAAGATTGTAAAAATTAAGGTGTATAAAGTGTACAGTACAGTATTTGAAAAATTCTTAAAATTAAGTACACTGCACAGCACACACACGGTACATACAGTACAGTATTTGAAGCGTTTATAATTAAGTTATACCCATAATGTTCTTTCTAAATGCCAAAAAATTAAAAAAGGGGTCTGCATTAAGACATCAAGCTTTAATCACACGGCGAGCGGTGTATGTGTGCGTTCGTGCTTCGGTTCGAGGTGAGCTGGCGGTTACTATTTTTCCTCCACATCATTTCCCCCCAACGTCATTTTCCCTAAGTCCCTGATATACTGCTCGATGGTGACAAATGATTAGTGAAATATACAGACAGAGCGATCATATTTGTTTGTAAGACTGTAAAAATTAAGGTGTATAAAGTGTACTTGAAAAATGCTTAAAATTAAGTACATCACACGTGTACATACACACAGCACGGGCTACACATCCGATTCTCTTGTCAGGGAAGACAATTGGGACAATGATTCACTGTTCCTTGATGATGACCCTGAAGATAATGAGAAATGATTTTGAAGGATTTGCTCTGAAGGTTCCTTCATCAGGTGCTGAATAAACACCAGGCAAGGTGGGGGTGCAGAGATAGCCAAGGGAGTGTAAATGGTTACATCGTTCCGTTTCGTTTCATTTTTGAAGGCTCCAACATGCTTGCATGCGTCGGCCTTGGTCACCTAATGGTGGCTCTCCACGCTGCTCGGTCCCTGGCAGCCTCCCTGTTCAGTCCCTTAACCCTTAAGTCACACTTAATGACCTCGTCCCATGTCTTTCTCGGTCTACCCCTCCCAACCCCTCCCCCAATATTAACACCTCTCACCCTCTGTACCCAATTATCATCCCTCATCCTCCACATGTCCAAACCACCTCAGCCTACCTCTCCTCATCACAACACCAATCATCCTACCTCTCTGGCTGATCCACCCCTGTACCGGACTTCCTGCATGCCACATCCACCCACCTCCTACTGAATGCCTCAACGACTTCTCCTGCTCCTCCTCTCAAACTTCCCACATTCCATGAACCCACCCTAAACCCCCTGGGTGATTTGCTGTCCTCAGGCTTGCTTTGGTGCTTGTTTTTGTAGTTCATAGTCGGTAAGATAAAGGGGGGTAAACATTCCGACCCATTGCACAGACCCAGGTCCAGGCAATGGATCTGAGACCCCTAGCCCACCAGCTTACCAGTGGCTGTGGTACTGGCCTCGGGGCACCCTGCCAGGACAGCTGCGGGGACACCCTCTAAGCGCGGCTTGGCACTGCAACTGCCCCGCCATTATACACCCACTGATAGGGCAGCCTCCTGGGGCGCTACTCCCAGGTTCGGACCCCTCTCTATTGAGCGGAAGCGGCAGCCTGGGAACCGCAATGCCCTGTACCCTCTAGCACAGGTTTGAGCCCCATCTCGCCCCGGACCCATGATCTATGCCGGCGGAACCCCAGTCAAGCCTCCCCCCAAAGTCCGCCACTAGGTAGCGGGGGCAACGTTTTCTGGTCGCATGCCCTTACTGGTGTCAACCCCTGTAACGTAGTGGGATACGTTGTGTAATATGTAAAGCGCATGTGGTGTAGTGCATAGGATAGTTAGAGGAAATGTTTGGGAGAGTATACTGGTCTACTTTCCATGTTACTGTCACACTGAGAAGGTCAGCAAAGGGGGATGGTTAGGTAGCTAGTGAAACAGGAGCTCCAGCTCTCCCTATCAGCAGCATTCCCATTCCCCTCGGGAGTACTACCCTGTTCAGCCCGTGCTACAGCCTCCTCCTACGACAAGATTTTTTTTTTTTTTCTATGAGTTTTGTTGTGTCCAAGCCTTGGTTAAATTTTACTGTCTTGCAATAAATTATTTATAGCTGAATTTGCGAAAAAATTAGAGAGAAATGAGATATTACCATGAGTCAAAATGGACTGGTGCAGATGAAGCAGGATGGTGGACATGATGCTTTTAATAAGCGAAAATATCTTTTGTGTGTTATATACGGCCATTATCGAGTTTAAACCTTGCTAAAACTATACTGTGTAATGCAACGAATTATTTTTAGTGGAATTTTAGAAAAGTTAAGAAGCAAAAGTGATAGACGGAACTGGTGGGGTGATGCAAGATGGTGGCTATGACACTTCATGTATGAAAAATATCTTCCAGTGAGTGTTACAATGGCCTTTATCAAGTATAAACCTCACAAAAACTGTACTGTGTTATGCAATAAATTATTTATAGTGGCCTTTGAGAAAAGTTAAGAGGCAAATGAGTTAATGCCCCAATTTAGAAGGAAATGGTGGAATGAAGTAGGATTGTGGCCAAGATTCTTTTCATGTATGAAAATATCTTAGCAGGGAGAAATCCCTATGTCGCTTTTTTCGGAATGACTTTGGCCCCAATTAGTCCGTTCTAGTGAGGTTTTACTGTATTTAAAAATCAAAGCAAAAGGAAATGCACTCACTCATGCACTCAAGCCAATAGCTAAATAAAGCACTGAGCTGAATATCTAACTAACCTTATGCCTAGGAAACAACGTAAAGAAATACTGGTCAGAGAAGATGAGATCGCCGCGCGAATAAACTGGGCGTCCGTCACTGGTCGAACACTGCTATTGGCGCTGGCACTGTTACAGTCGATCACCAGGTTGGTGGGAGATTCAGGAATACGCCGATACTGCAGGATACTGGAGGTCGCTAGAAGGAGGACTCTATCAGCGTTAGGCATTGCACTCCGCACTCCGTGACTGCCAAACTCCGACTGGGGACTCGATGCTTGTTCTACCCGTGGTATCGTGGGAAAGGGCGTAGCCAACTCAACCGCCAGAGAGGCAAGGGTGTGGGAAGACAATTCACGAAATATCGCTCAGTGGAATGCACTGTCTGTACACAAAGACAGTCACTCACGAGACAATGACGAAAGTTTTGAAAACTCGATGCAAATATAAGTGCAGAAGCGGATGGTTAAAAAGAATAAGTGAAATTCTATGGATTTCAGAATTGTTCAATTGTTCCCACAATGTTGATCAATGTCATGAATTACGATACTGATATCGCGATCTAGGAAATTCGTGACAGGGACATATTAAAAAATCGTTTAACAAAGGGAACAAAAACCAACACTGTGAGAAACAATAGTGATATTGCTGTTATTCCTGGTGGATTAACTTCAGTCCTACACCCACTTGATGTCTGTCTCAATAAACCATTTAAAGACTGCACCTGTGAGCAATGGAACGAGTGGGTGATCAGAGGTAAAAAGTCGTATACAAAAGGTGGGAACACGCATGTTCCATGTCTGGATGAGCTGTGTGATTTTATTATCAAGGCATGGAATGAAATTTCTGAGGAAACAGTCATCAACTCTAAAGAAATACGGAATTTCCAATTCAGTGGATGGCATGGAAGATGACATTTTGTGGGCAGATGAGGAAGAGGAAGCCAATGTCGAAGCTACACCTTTGAATATAGAGTATGATCCTTACGATGAAGAACTGCAAAACTTTCACCCTGGATGAAGTTGATGAAATAATGATGTCAGATGTGGATGACACAGATTTTGAAGGTTTTTTAATCACTCACAGTTGATGTGACAACTCTGACAAAACATAAGTTTCTTTTACCCCCTGGGGGTAGAGTTTTTTTTTTTTTCAAGAATTCTCCCCCAGTATCCCTGCTTGTCGTAAGAGGCGACTAAAAGGGTTGGTGGTGGGTTAGTGCCCCACCCCGTAAAAACTACTAACTAAAAATACGAACAGGAAGCCTCGGTCCGGGACTGACCAAAAGTTGACAATAAAGGAACAGACAAAGGACGAGATAAAGATTGTGACCTGGAATGTGAGGGGCATGAATGATGAGGTGAAAGAGAGAGAGACTGTACAGGTGCTTGACAGTGTGAAAGTGGATATATGTGGAATAACTGAAACTAAATGGTGAGGTGAGAGTGTGAGAGAATGGGAATATGGATGGGGTATATGCGCGGGAGTGGGTGAGAATGAGAGGGCGAAAGAGGGAGTGTGTATTGTTGTGAGCAACAGGTGGAAGGAGAATGTAAGAGAGTATGGATCAGTTGGGTCAAGGATTGTGTGGGTAAGAGTGAAAGTTGGACTATAAATGTGGGCAATTGTGTGCGTGTATGCGCCAACGCAAGATCGTGTAAGTAAAGAGAGAGAAGAGTTTTGGACAAATGTGGAAGTCTGCTTGGAAAAGTTTGAAAGGAATGAAAGAGTGTTTCTGATTGGATATATGAATGGAAAAGTAGGGAATGAGAAGGTGGATGGAGTGGTTGGTGAGTGGGGTGTGCCTGTAGAGATGGATGAGAATGGCAGTGCTTTAGTGGACATTTGTGCTGGGAGGGGGTTGGTGGTAGCTAATACCCTCTTCAGGCACAAAATGATCCATAGGTATACATGGCGAGTGGTGAGAAGAGAGGACGGTGCAATGAATGAACGGAAGGCAATGACTGACTATGTGTGTGTGGATGCAAGGGTGAGAAGATGTATAATGGATGCAAGAGTATATAGAGGTTGGGGGAGTGGACTTTCTGACCACCACTTGGTGGTGGCCAGAATAAGAATCCAAACAAGATGGAGGAAGAGAAGAAGGGAAAGACAGGAGGAAGTATTTGTTACAAGGAGGGTAGAAAAGTTACAAGAGGATGGAATAAAGGCTGAATATAGAAGGGAAGTGGAGGAGCGATTGGGTAAATATAGATTGGAGCAGATGGGGGACGTGGAGGGTGTGTGCAAGGTATTCACAGAAGAAATCTGTGCAGAATGTGAGGTGGTGTGTGGGGTGAAGAGAAGGCGAAAGGGGGTTCAGGGAACAGCATGGTGGACTGAAGAGGTGAGAGAGGCTGTGGCACAAAAGAAGAAAGCATATAATGAATGGATGAGGAACGGGTGACGAAGAAGCTGAGAGACGGATGAGAGAGTTATATGTAGTGAGGAGGAGAGAGGTGAAAAGATTAGCAAGAGAGAGTAAGAAGAGAGTGGATGAGGAATTTGGAAGGAATTTGAGTGCAAAGTGGAGGGAATGTAAGAAAATGTTCTGGAAGGAGGTAAAGAGAGCTTGACATGGTGCCAACGAAGTCAGTGGGGGTGTGAAAGATAAAAATGGTAGATTACTAGTGGAGAAGGGAGAAAAAGTAAACAGATGGAGAGAACACTTTAATGAACTGTTGAACATAGAGAATGAAAGTAATGCAAGTATAAGTGGCTGGGGAATGGCAGGGAGAAGGAGGGTTGTGAGAAGAGAGGAAGAAATCACCAGGATGGAAGTGGTGGAAGCAATGAAGAAAGTTAAAATGGGGAAAGCCCCAGGAATTGATGGAGTGTGTGGTGAAATGCTGAAGCATGGGGGAGAGATAGTAATAGAATGGATGTGGAAGGTGTGCAGATTGGCTTGGGAGGAGGGTAGAGTCCCGGAGGATTGGAAGTCAGGTATAATTATTCCTCTGTACAAAGGAAAAGGGGAAAAGGCAGTGTGTGGTAATCATAGGGGCATTTGCCTTCTCAGTGTAATAGGAAAAATATATGGTAAGATACTTATTGATAGAGTTAGGGAAATTACTGAGGAATTAGTTGGACAAGAACAAGGTGGTTTTAGGAAGGGAAGAGGTTGTGTAGACCAGATATTCATTCTTAGATCCTTAGTGGAAAAGTTTCTAGAGAAGGGCAAGAAGTTGTATGCAGCCTTCATGGATCTGGAGAAAGCATATGACAGGGTGGATAGGCAAGATTTGTGGAAGGTATTAAGAATATATGGAGTGGATGGGAAGTTGTTGAAGGCAGTGAAGAGTATGTCTGAGGGTGCTAAGGCTGCAGTGTGTGTGGATGGCAAACTGAGTGAATCTTTCCATTTGAAGGTTGGATTGAAACAAGGATGTGTCATGTCTCCATGGTTGTTCAATCTGTATATGGATGGGGTTATAAAAGAGATACAAGGTCGGGCAGTGGATGTTGGAGTGGCCCTAGAGAGAGAGGGCAGTGTTTGGAAACTCCCTGTACTGTTGTTTGCAGATGATACTGTGTTGTTGAGTGAAGATGATGGGGGGCTGCAAGGCTTGGTAGATGAGCTTGGGAGAGTGTGTAAGAAACGGAATCTAAAGGTGAATGTGGGGAAGAGTAAAGTGATGGTCTTCGAGTACAGTGAGATTGGATGGGAAGGAAATGGAGAATGTGAGTGAATTTAAGTACTTGGGCAGTGTAATGAGTAAGGATGGTAGTCTGGAGAGTGAAGTGCTTGAAAGGGTACAGCAGGGAAGGAAGGTTGCTGGTTCGTTGAAAGCAGTGATAAGAAACATGGAGGTGAGCATGGAACTGAAAAAGTTGTTACATGACAGTATTGTGATACCAACTCTGACATATGGAAGTGAAGCTTGGACCCTGTTGGAAGGACAGAAGTCAAGAGTGAGAGCAGTGGAAATGAGTTATTTGAGAGGAGCATGTGGAGTCACATGGAGAGACAGACTAACAAATGAGGAAGTGAAGGAGCGTTGTGGTGTGGTTGAGAACGTGATGGGAAGTGTTAGGAGAAACACGTTAAGGTAGTTTGGGCATGTGGAGAGGGTGGAAAGTGAAAGATTGACGAGGAGAGTGTATGTGAGTGAGGTGGAGGGGGCGAGAGGGAGGGGGAGGCTGAGGATGAGATGGAGGGATGGAGTGGAGAGGTATATGAGAGAAGGGGGTGTGAGTTGGGAGTGTCTCAGTGAAATGGCAGGGGACAGAGTGACATGGAGGCGATTTGTTTGTGGCCACCCCGTTCGGGATTGAGGCGTCTGGCAATAGATAGATAGATTCTTTTACTCAACTGTATGAAATTCATGTAACATGATTTTACAGTTAAATATAGTATGGCACTTGGTGAAACAAAGTTGAAAGGGTGTCAAGTGGAGGAGAGGGAGGGTGTAAAGTGTATGAGGTTGGGCATGAATGGGTGAGGAAGATGCAAGGAAGGAGTTGCTTTGTTGATGAATGAAATGTGGCAGAGTGGAATGAGAGATCACAAATGTGTCAGCTCGCGATGTATGTATGTCAGTTCAAGTTTCTTCTAGAAGGTGAAAGTGGTTGTGATTAAAGCATATGCACCATGTGACGACAGAAGTGAGAGAGAGAAACACAAGTTTTGGGATGAGCTGGATGAAGCAGAGGGAGAAATGCCCAGGAGCTATAAAATGATCGTGATGGGCGATATGAATGGAAGAGTAGGCACTGGTCCTGAGGATGACATAATGGGTTGTAATGGAGTGCCAAGAGAAAATAATAATGGGAAGTGACTGAAAGATATGTCTCAGGAAAGGAGGTTGTGCATTTGTAACTTGTATTTCAAACGCAAGGATGCACATAAATATACATGGTATAGACGAAACAGGAGTCGTGTTGAAAGAAGCCTGACTGATTATGTACACATAGAGAGGTTGATGCTAGGAATGGTTGCTGATACAAGGGCCATGAGAGGACGATGTGGAGGTCTGTCAGATCATATGATTGTGATATGTAAGATCAAGCTGAGAGAAATGAGGTGGACCAGGAGAGAGAGGAGCAGTCAGGGAGAAAGACTGAAAGCCGAGAAGCTGAGGATCAAAGAAATGGCAGATGAATACAAGACCAAAGTAGGGGAGGTATTTATCTATCTATCTATCTATTGCCAGATACCTTAATCTCCTAAGGGTGGTCACAAACATATCATCTCCATGTCACCCTGTCCCCTGCCATTTCATTGCCCTGCTCCCAGCTCACACCCCCCTCTCTCATATACCTCTCCATTCCATCACTCCATCTCATCCTTGGCCTCCCCCTCCCTCTCCCCCCCTCCACCTCACTCACATACACTCTCCTAGTCAGTCTCTCACTCTCCATCCTCTCCACATGGCCAAACCACCTCAAAATGTTTGTCTTACTGCTTCCTATCACATCTACACCACAATCCTCCTTTACTTCTTCATTTGTCAGTCTGTCTCCCCATGTGACTCCACATGTGAATTGGAATGAAATGGATCTGGACAGCCTGTGATATGCATATAGGGATTGCTTATTTAGGAATGCTAAAGTGGTGTGTGGTGTGGCAAGAGCAACAAAGAAGAAAAGTACAGCATGGTGGGATAAAGAGGTTAAGAGAGCAGTGAAGAAAAAGATGAAGTGGCTAGAATGGTTACAGAACAGGGGTTCAATTGAAATAAGAACTGAATATACTGAGAGCAAGAAGCACATTGAGAAACTAGTGATGAGGAAAAAGGAGGTAAATAATGATCTCATTTTTTTTTTCATTTAGTTTTTGAAGGCTCAAACATGCTTGAATGCGTCGGCCTTGGTCACCTAATGGCGGCTCTCCATGCTGCTCGATTTTTGGCAGCCTCCCTGTTCAGTCCCTTAACTCTTAGGTCACACTTAATGACCTTGTCCCATGTCTTTCTCGGTCTAACCCTCCCCCAATATTAACACTTCTCACCTTCTGCACCCAATTATCATCCCCCATCCTCTCCACATGTCCAAACCACCTCAGTCTAACTCTCCTCATCACAACACCAATACACCACTCGCTGGTGCAGAGGTAACGTTCTCGCTTGCCATCTGGTAGACGGGAGTTCGAACCTCGCTCAGGTTGCGAAAAGTTTCACTGACGAAGTGGGTGGTTACTGTCCCCCTTTAGCAAGGAGATGGGTGTGTGCGTGTGTGTAGGTCACAGCCTTACCCTTAGATCGGACTATATGAGCTCTCAGCTCCCTTTCGGAAGGGTAAAAGCTGACAATCACGACCACCAAGTGATCCTGACCAACCCAGTGAATTACACTCCAGTCCCATCCTACCTCTCAACTATTCCAGCCCCCCTCCCCAGGCCTTGCACGCAGGGATGCACTGCACATCCACCTAATCATTGTCATTTCTGTACGTTTAAGCCAGCGAATATCCTCTTCCGTAACTGCCCAGGTCTCACTACCATACAGCATCAAACTCCTAACATATGCTGCACACAAAGACTCCTTAGCACGTAAGGAGAGTCCTCTCAACGTCAGGAGAGGCAACAACTCCCTGAACTTCTTCCAACCACTTCTCACCCTAGCAACCGAGCTAACTCCAGACCCATCTCCGGTACATAACGTCTCCCAAATAACAAAACTCTTCCACACACTCAAGAGACTCACCAGCAAGTTCAATCCTTTCACGCCTAGCAATCTCCGCCTGCTCTCCCCGACATGCCGCACACATAAAATCAGCATTACCTTGCAGTCTACCTCTAATACCACTACATCTCTTGTGCAACCATTTATCACAAACACAGCACATGATGGAATTACTTCCCACACCTTTGTGGCAAGCTGCACATGGACAATCTCCCTCTCCTCCGATTGTACTGCCACCAACCCAAGATATCATCACTTTTGTTTTATCTGCATTTACCCTTAAGCCCTTGTGCCCCATACCATCTCTCCACATCTTAAATCTTTCCTCAGCATCCTTTTCATTCTCTGCAATCAACACCAAATCATTAGAAAACATCTCCCACAGGAGTCCATCTCTGAAGTCACATGAGAAGGCTTCAAGTACCATGATAAACAAGACTCAAAACTAATCCCTGATGCACACCAACATTCACGGAAAACTCATCACTCAAAACTCCATTCACCCTTACCTGGGTGTGAGCACCCACGTATATGGCCATAACCACCCTAACCAGCCACTCTTCGAACCCAAGCTTTCTCATTGCCCACTTCACCACCTCTCTAGAGACTCTGTAAAAGGCCTTTTCCAAATCAACAAAAACAAAATACAATTCCCTTTTCTTTCCAATATATTTTTCCTGAAGCTGTCGAACAATGAATATGGCATCAGTGGTCCCCCTGCCTGGTATAAACCCAAACTGCATCTCATCAATATTCACTCTTTTTCTAATCAAACCTTCTAGAACTCTCTCCATTACTTTCATTATCTGATCTAAGAGCTTTATACCTCTGTAATTTCCCCTTTCCAGGGCATCACCCTTCCCTTTGTACACATTTACAATTACACTCTTCAGCCAATCATCTGGGACAACACACTCATACATAATCATATTTATGAGGTCAGTGACTAACCTCACCCAAGTATCTCCTGAGGCCTTCAACATTTCACCAGTCAACCCAGACACACATGCCACCTTCCCCACCCACATCCTGCCTATTGCCTCACTCACAGTAGCAGCATCAATCAGAGGCCAAGGGCCAAACACTGGATCTGCTGGCTCCAAACCTTCCCTATCCCAGTCAAACTCCTCATTCAACAACTGGTTATAATGCTCTCTCCATGCATCTTTAATATCCCCACTGTTCACCACTACCCTTCCTTCATCATTCTTCACACACTGCTCACCTACAATATCCTGATTATCCCTCTTCACCCTAAAAATCGTATTTTTCCTTTCCCCATGATTTAGATTATCAAGTAAAAGTCTCTGTGACTCAGACTTCGCCCTGTATAACTCTCTTCTAGCCCTACGCTTGGCAGCCAAGTACTACTCCCTGTTACCACCCTTCTTCCACTCCCGGAAGAGCCTTCTTTTCTCCTTAACTGCGGCTTCTACACCCTCATCCCACCACCAAGTTACTTTATGTCTTGGTGGGCCTCTTGTCCAACCGCATATTGCATCGGTAACTCTCAAGAGGTTGTTCTTAAGGGCTCTATACTGTTCATTAATGCCTCTATCTACGGCTCCCTGTTCAGCCACCACTCTACTCATCTCACTATAAAAGGCATCCCTTACTGACTGGTTTCCCAGCTTCCATACTTTCCTTCTAGGTACATATGTCCTCCTTCTCATCACTCGTTCCTTAAGCACCATGTCACAAATCAACGGGCCGAACAGGGTAGTACTCCCGAGGGGAATACTGGTGGAATGGGAATACTGGTGATAGGGAGAGCTGGAGCTCCTGTTTCACTAGTTACCTAACCATCCCCCTTTGCTGACCTTTTCAGTGTGACAGTAACATGGAGAGTAGACCAGCATACTCTCCCAAACATTTCCTCTAACTATCCTATGCACTACACCACATGCGCTTTACATATTACGCAACGTATCCCACTACGTTACAGGGGTTGATGCCAGCAAGGGCATGCGGCCAGAAAACCCTGCTACCTAGTGGCGGACTTTGGGGGGAGGCTTGACTGGGGTTCCGCCGGCATAGATCATGGGTCCGGGGCGAGATGGGGCTCGAACCTGTGCTAGAGGGTACAGGGCATTGCGGTTCCCAGGCTGCCGCTTCCGCTCAATAGAGAGGGGCCCGAACCTGGGAGTAGCGCCCCAGGAGGCTGCCCTATCATTGGGTGTATAATGGCGGGGCAGTTGCAGTGCCAAGCCACGCTTGGAGGGTGTCCCTGCAGCTGTCCTGGCAGGGTGCCCCGAGGCCACTACCACAGCCGCTGGTAAGCTGGTGGGCTAGGGGTCCCAGATCCATTGCCTGGAACTGGGTCTGTGCAATGGGTCGGGCCTTTGGAATATTTACCCCCCTTTATCTTACCGACTATGACTATGAACAAAAACAAGCACCAAAGCAAGCCTGAGGACAGCAAATCACCCAGGGGGGTTTAGGGTGGGTTTGTGGAATGTGGGAAGTTTGAGAAGAAGAGCAGGGGAAGTCGTTGAGGCATTCAGTAGGAGGTGGGTGGATGTGGCATGTTTGAAGGAAGTCCGGTACAGGGGTGGATCAGCCAGAAAAATTGATGGGAAGGATTGCTACTATAAGTTGTTTTGGCAGGGGGGAACTGACGGATATGGGGGTGTGGGTGTGTTGGTTGCAGAGAAATGGGTGGAATATGTCATGAATGTTATGAGAGTAAGTGATAGGATATTAGTAGTGAAAATTATGGTCGGGCAGAAGTTGGTTTCAGTTATATCGGCATATGCTCCACAGGTGGAATTGGATGACGCAGAGAAGGATAGATTTTGGGATGATTTAATACGTGTAGTGAGTGGTATGGGTGATGATGAGGTAGTGGCTCTGGGAGGGGATTTAAATGGTCATGTGGGTGATGCAGCTCAAGGTTATGAAGGAGTCCATGGAGGATGTGCGTATGGTGTGAGGAATGCGGAAGGGGAAAGAATACTCGAGTTTGGGGAGGCTATGGACATGATTGTGCGCAACACACATTTTAGGAAAAGAATCAGCCGGTTGATTACGTATGAGTCTGGGGGAAATAGTAGTCAGACAGATTATTTTCTGGTCAGGAGGGTTGATAGGAGATTAGTGAGGGATGTTAAAGTTATAGGAAGCGAGGAGTGAGTGCAGCAGCACAAACTGTTGATTTGTGACATGGTGCTTAAGGATCGAGTGATGAGAAGGAGGACATATGTACCTAGGAGGAAAATATGGAAGCTGGGTAACCAATAAGTACGGGATGCCTTTTATAGTGAGATGAGGAGAGTGGTGGCTGAACAGGAAGCCGTAGATAGAGGCGTTAATGAACAGTATAGAGCCCTTAAGAACAACCTCTTGAGAGTTACCGATACTATATGCGGTTGGACAAGAGGCCCACCAAGACATAAAGTAACTTGGTGCTGGGATGAGGGTGTAGAAGCTGCAGTTAAGGAGAAAAGAAGGCTTTTCCGGGGATGGAAGAATGGTGGTAAAAGGGAGGAGTACTTGGCTGCCAAGCGCAGGGCTAGAAGAGAGGTATACAGGGCGAAATCTGAGTCACAGAGACTTTTACTTGATAATCTAAATCATGGAGAAAGGAAAAATATGATTTTTAGGGTGGCAAATCAGGTGAAGAGGGATAATCGGGACATTGTAGGTGAGCAGTGTGTGAAGAATGATGAAGGAAGGGTAGTGGTGAACAGTGAGGATATTAAACATGCATGGAGAGAGCATTATAGCCGATTGTTGAATGAGGAGTTTGATTGGGATAGAGAAAGTTTGGAGCCCACTGATCCAGTGTTTGGCCTTTGATTGACGCTGCTACTGTGAGTGAGGCAATAGGCAGGATGCGGGTGGGAAAGGCAGCAGGTGTGTCTGGGTTGACTGCCGAAATGTTGAAGGCCTGATAAATAGGATTATATATGAGTGTGTTGTCCCAGATGATTGGCTAAGGAGTGT
>JAGKTI010012797.1:4570-24021 GCA_018397915.1 Birgus latro
AAAAAAAAAAAACTAGTCTTTATGGTCGGCCGTGACATTCAAAGGTTATTATCTTGTTGTCGTGGAGAATCGTCACACTCGTCCCCGGAAATTAGCTCAGCGTCTAAAGTCATAAAGCAAGAAAGTCATAGCCATTCCATTTCTGAAACAGCATATATGTCGCCTAGAAACCTCCAGCCAATTATAATTATGAATTTGCTTATAGTGGGGGACTAAATAGCTGAGGTGTGAGGTACAAATGAAGTAATTAAAGAGTCTAACGACGCTCCATGTAAGGGTGGCTCAGACGCACCTAAACGCCTTAACAAATAAAATCTCTTGTGAAGTCCAAACACAGAGACATTAATCTTTCACGTATCTAGCCTAAATTCACTTGCTTTTCTACACCAAAACCATCTGAAGTAGGTACGTAGTAACCAGCCAACTTACACAAAAGTATGTTAAGCAAAAAGAAAATGTAGGGGTGATACGTCGTTTTACTGCCTCGGCCTTGTTTCGATGGTTTTGCTGCACTGTCATCCCTACATCTTCATGCATTTTATTAATTTCTTCTATACTTGTTTTCCTGGCGTTTTAGTTGTCTTTCGCCCCACTAAAAGCTAAAATATTGAGTTTCATATCAAGCACCTTTTAAAAACATATGGATTTCAATCTCATGTAGTTTGGCTTTCACTGCAGTTTACTCCCAACGAATGCTTTCATATATTTGTTTTTCACTTGCTTTGGCTTTCCTACTTAAGCACAAAAACAGATTTCACATGCAAATACGTGTTTTTCACATCCTTTGAAAACAGTTACATTTCTACTCTGTCAACATCCCGTCATTATGACTTCACCAGATGCTCCTTACCCTTTCACATATTGCTACCCTAATTTCCACTTCTTCCATTATTTCTTCATCCCTCTTTTTACTGTTTAGACTTTCCACTTCCTCTTCATTGTTTCCTACAGTGTCATCTTCAATTTCTTTCCCACTTTCATCATTTTATCTCCATCCTCTCCCATAGGCACTTAAACCTCCTCCCACCTCTACCTACTTGTAAGTTCCTTTTCCTACAGTTTTTAATCCTGAAAGCCAGAATCAGCGTGTGGTGTGATGGTGGGTGAGGCCAAGGTGCATCCACAGTGTTGTCCTCCTGCTGCAAAGTTTAGCACCAGTTCCTTTATCCAGAGTTCGAGATTTCTTCATAAACGTCATTTGTTCATACCATTCCTAATGTTGTCTAAGCTGTATTTCAATAATGTTCTCAGTACTCAGTGGTACAAGGAAGCTTCGGGACGTATACGCTGGGAGGTGGGCTAAGATGTAGTGGACAGCAGCTGAGATGTAGTAGTAGTAGTAGTAGTAGTACTAGTAGTACTATTGAGTAGTAGTAGCAGTAGTAGTAGTTATTGCTGTTGTACCCCCACGTTCATCTGAAATGTGAACCCAGCGGACTGCAGAGAGAACTACTTCTTCGACAGTAGTCCTCCATCCTCGGTTTGGATGATGAGAAGGGAATTGAGGGACGTTTGTACAAAGGCAACGGAGCCGCCCAGTCATATCGGTGCCACCACGTGAAGGTGTCCCTCTCCAGCACCAGCATTTGAGATGATGTGGAGTTACGAGGTTATTTGTTAACCTCTTAAACTCTTCAGTCCGATGAAATTTATTTTATTTGTTTCTTCCATTATACACACGAATTTATTCGATGCTGGATCAGTCGCAGTGAAGAAGTTTAATGAGGACTATTAGCTATCTTCTCGAATTCGTCCCTTGTCCCTCCAAGACTAAAATAATATTATCTGGAGGCAGCAAAAAGGCGGCGTACGTCATGGGACTGAAGGAGTTAAGGCTGCCAGGATATAATCTTGTTATGGCGTCAATCCCAAGACTGAGAGACAGATGGATGGCCAGACACAGATGGACGGAAACATGGATAATGGAAGATAGCAATTAAAGAATCTACTAGGTCAGTTCACCACACAGTACTGTTCACCAACTATTGCAGTAGTAATTGTAATCCCAGTCTCAGCTGAATGTGAACCCGGTAGACTGCAGACTTACGTTCCTCATCTCCATCAGTCCACCATCGTCATCACGGGGAATAGGGATGGAGCTTAGAGACGTTTGTGTAGCCAGGTAGTTCAGCCCCCTGGTCATATCTGTGCCACCTCATGAAGGCGTCCCTCTCCAGCGCCAAACCATCTATAAACTGCCATACACAGGAAGGTATAATTTCGTTCGTCATATGTGAGTCTTCGTCACAACACTCAGAGGCTTATTCACCACACACTTTCTGATTCTCTTAAATACACCACCATCCAAAGGGTTACACTACCATAAAAGGGACCAGAGTGCAATAGGGAAATAAAAACACCGCCAACACAGCGGCAGAATGACAAGAATTTTGATCATCGAATGCTTAACCAGGTAATAGCAATCAGTCTCGAATCAACAAAACGAAGCAGTTCACGACACATGCAGATCGGAGCACCCGCCGCCGACCCCACGGCCAGCATAAGCAGCACTCATAGACCAGTTTATCTCAGCCACAGAGCCAGGACGGGGAGGTCACCAAGTATGAGTCTGCTTCTTAACACAGAAAGCTAAACTGACAATATCTGTAGAGGGTAGCGTAATGAGGCACTTCGATGCATTTTCACCAACAGCCTCGGTCACCATGTATATCGCTAGACCATGACACACATACAAATACTAATAATACATAGGAATCAAGCAATACACACACACACACACACACACACACACACACGGCCATGTGAGTACTGAGGGGTTGGTGTGGACAATGGTCATTCATCACCTGTGGCAAGGCGTAGTCCTCTGGGAAATATATGGGCTCACCTGCCACACCTGAGAGAGAGAGAGAGAGAGAGAGAGAGAGAGAGAGAGAGAGAGAGAGAGNNACAGACAGACAGACAGACAGACAGACAGACAGACAGACAGACAGACAGACAGACAGACAGACAGAGACAGAGACACACAGACAGAGACAGAGAATACATGGGAAACGAAGGAAGAATGAAGGTGCCGAAAAAGAGGAAAGAAGGGTAGACGAATGGTATGAGGAAAGGAAGGAAGGGTAGAAGTATGATGGGAGATGAAGGAAGAAGGGAGGTGAAGTATGAGAGGAGGGGAAGGATATAACATCCAGAAGCTAAGGAGATAAAGAGAAGCAAGGAAATGTGCGAAAGAGGGGTGACATGACAATAGAAAATAAAACAAAAATAAAGCTTCCTGTTGGTAATCAAGGACGAGATGAGGGTGTGGGGTGCAAGTGATATTGAATCAGGTGATCACAGCTGATGAAATATAATACTGATTCATGCACAGTTCAAGTCCCCTGGTACCCCTTGCCATTGCTGTGTTTCCTGGAGCTCCCATTGCACCTCACCTCACCTGACCTAACCTGGGTAGTGAGCGGATCTGCCCAGACCTGCCCTGATTAACATTGTTTTGCCTTCCCATACCCTGTGGTTTTGTTTAGTCCTTCCATACCCTGCCCTACACTGCCTTCATTTGCTATACCTTATTATGTTCTGTTCTGTCTAACCTGCCCTGCTATGCTCTTCCCTGTTCCGTCTTGTCCTGATTTTCCTGTCCCCATCTTTCTGTACTATTTTGCCCTAACTTGATTAACCGCAGTTAATTTTTATCCTGTCAACCCCGTCTTAATCTGCCCTTTTCATGTGTTCACTGATGCGCTGTCTTGCACTGCCTTGCCCTGTCCAGCCAGTCTTGCCTCAACCTTTCTAGCCTCACCCTGTTCTGGTCTACATGACCCAAATTCCACCCACATTAACTCTGCCCTTGTCGCTGCCAGAAATATTTAAGTGAAGAGATGCTGTTAAAACTCGAAACATTTCGTAATCTTTTTTTTTTCTGTTTCCCATCCCTAACTATGCTATGCTACCTCCATGTCCCTCTCTTGCCTCATCCTGCCGATACCCTTATCAGATATCACGCTTCCTTCAAACCACTGATCATTTGAAAGGTGGTGTTAATCTGTGGTGACGCTCGTTCCTTATGCTGCCTCGGTGAATATTCTGGATTTTGCCCCATCCCCATCAATATATCCTCCTTCCCAACCCCCATAATGACATCTGTATTTCGCTCTCCTCCCCTCCACACTCCCAGTCCATCCACACAGTCATCACCACCACCAGCAGTACTCTGTTGGTTGCCAGTCAAGCTCATTCACACACTTCTGTCCATAATTAACACTTTATTTTTCCTACTCTTTTCTGAAACAGTGCAAGTCTAGTTTCTCTCATGTTCTGTAGGTCTAGTAATCTTTGGTCTACTTTATCTGCCGTGTCACATTAAAACACTGCCTCTCCTCTTCTCTCTGTCTGTCTGTCTGTCTGTCTCTCTCTCAACATCTACTTCCCTCTCTCTTGCCCTTCCTCTGCCCTTTATATTTCCATTTCAATTTTTACCATTCCTCTTCCTGCTCTCTCACACCCATATCTCCTGTGACCAACATTTCTTTCTCTTTCCACCCTTCTTTTCGTCTTTCTCTCGATTTCCCTTTCCCCTCCCTTTCCCTTATCCTCTTTTCTTTCTCTTGCCGTAACTCCCTCTCCCTCTCTTTGTAGTCTTGATCATCCTCGCCATTTAAAAAGTCTCATTATTCTCCTCTCTGGCTGTTTAATGGATTTGGGTGAGGCACGACAACATTCTCTCTCTCTCTCTCTCTCTCTCTCTCTCTCTCTCTCTCTCTCTCTGCATCGTTTGTGTTTGACCACTTTTATTTATTTCTTCCACTTCCTGGTCTCTGAAATTTACCAGTGCCGGTGAAATGAGGTTCTATATTCAATGAGGGCGACAATCATCCACTCACTCAGTGTAGTGCAACTCAAGAGTGGCTCTACACTGAGTGACAAACCAAGTGATTTCCTCCAAGCTAGAAAAGCATCTAATACGCTGGGTGGTAACCTTAGGACCAACTAATAATCGTTCCATACGTGTCCGTTAGTGGGTTGGCAGAGGGCTAGTGCCCCTCCCCGGAAAACAACTAACTAAAATGACAGCCAAAATGCCCCTGACACGGACTGACCCACACGTGACGACCAAGGACCGGACAAAGGACATGGTGCGAATTTCGACGTGGATTGTGAGGGGTGTGAATGATGAGGTGAAAGAGGAAGAGATTGTCCAGGTGCTTGAGAATCCAAAGATGGACATATGTGGACTGACTGAGACCAAATGGTGAGGGGAAAGTGTGAGAGGGTGGGAATATGATTGGTGAGGGAGTGGCTAAGAATGAGAAGCCAGAGGAGAGTGTATGTATTGTTGTGTGCAAGAGATAGAAGGAGAATATAAGTGAGTATTGCTTCAAGGATTGTGTGGGTAAGATTGAAAGTTGGAATAAAAGCCTGAGCAATTATGTGTGTATACACGCTGACAGAAGACCGTGAGAGCAGAGTGAAAGAAGGGTTCTGGGCAAATGTGGATGCATGCAAAGAGAAATTTGAGAGGAGTGAGAGGATGCTTTTGATTTGAGATATGAATGAAAAAGTAAGGAATGTGAAGGTGGATAGAGTATTTGGTGACTGGGGTGTGACTGCAGAAGTGGATGAGAATGGAAGTGCTCTAGTGGACATTTGTGCAGGGAGGGGGTTGGTGATAGCCAATACTCTCTTTAGTCACAAAATGATCCACAGGAATACATGGCGAGTGATGAGAAGGGTGGGTAGTGAAATGACTTAGTGGAAGGCAATGACTGATTATGTGTGCGTGGATGACAGAATGAGAAGATATGTGCTTGATGCGAGAACATACAGAGGTTGAGGATATGGAACTCAGTCAAGGTACAAATGCACTGGATAAAGAGAAGGAGAGAAGGGTACGAAGCAGTCCATACAAAGAGGGTATAGAAAGGTTGTGGGAGAATGAAAAAAAGCAGAATATAAGAGATAAGTGGTTGAACAACTGGGTAAATATAATTTGGAGCATATAGGGTAGGCGGAAGATGTGTGCTAGGTATTCATAGAAAAAATCTGTGTAGCATGTGAGGTGGTGTGTGGGGTGAAGAGAAGACGAAAAGGGATGCAAAGAACAGTATGGTGGAATGAAGAGGTGAGACAAGCTGTGGCCAAAAGAAGAAAGCAAATAGTGACAGGAAACAGAGGTGTGGAAGAAGTTGAGAGACGGAATAGAAAGTTACATGTAGAGAAGAAGAGAGAGGTGTAAAGGTTAGTAAGAGTAGAAGAGGAGTTTGGAAGGAATTTCAGTGTAAAGTGGAGGGAATAAAAAAAATGTTCTGGAAAGAGCTAAAGATGGTTAGACAGAGTGATAAAGAAGGTAGCAAGGGAGTGAAAGATAAAAATGGAGGATTGCCAGTGGAGAAGGAAGAAAAGGTGAACAGATGGACAGAACATTTCAAGGAATTGTTAAACACAGAGAATGAAAGTAATGCAAGTATAAGTGGCTGGGGAATGGCTGGGAGAAGGAGGGAGATGAGAAGGGAGGAATAGATCAGCAGGATGAAAGTTGTGGATGCAATGCAAGAAAGCCAAAATGGGGAAAGCCTCAGGAACTGACGGAGTGTATGGTGAAATGCTGAAGCACGGGAGAGAGATAGTAGTAGAATGGATATGGAAGATGTTCAAATTGGACTGGGAGGAAGGTAGAGACCCAGAAGATTGGAAGTCAAGTATAATTAATCCCCTGCACTAAGGAGGGAAAAAGAAGTGTGTGGTAATCATAGGGGAATTTACCTTCTTAGTGTAATAGGAAAAGTATATTGTAGAATATTTATTAACAGAGTTAAGAAAAGAACGGAGGAATTAGTTGGAGAGGAACAGGGAGATTTTAGGAAGAGAAGAGGTTGTGTAGATGAGATGGTCATCCAAAGGTCTTTACTGGAAAGTTTCCGGAGAAGAGTAAGGCGTTGTATGCGGCCTTCATGGATTTGGAGAAAGCATATGACAGAGTGGATAGACAAGGAATGTGGATAATAGTAAAAATATATAGAGTGAATGGGAAACTGTTCAGTGCCGTGAAGAGTATATATGAGGGCGTTAGGACTGCAGTGCATATGGATGGTGAACTGGGTGAATTTTTTTATCTGAATGTTGGATTGAAACAGGTATGTGTCATGACTCTATGGTTGTTCAGTTTGTATACGGCTGGAGTTATAAAAAAGATAGAAGGTAGGACAGTCGATGTTGAAGCGACCCTAATGAGAGACGGCAGCGTTTGTTCTGTCATTTGGAGAAGCACTGTATTGTTAAGTGAAGACAAAGGGGAACTGCAAGGCTTGGTGTGTGAGTTTAGGAGAGTTTGTAAGAAATGGAATCTAAAGTTGAATGAGTAAAGTTGTGGTCTTCGAGAGAAATGAAGTAATTGAATGCACAGTGAGGCTGGAAAGTGAGGTGATGGAAAATGTGAGTGCATTTAAGTACTTGGATAGTGGTATGAGTAAGGATGGAATTTTAGAGGATGAAGTGCTTGAAAGGGTACAACGGGGAAGAAAGGTTGCTGGCTCATTAAAAGCAGTGATAAGAAATACAGAAGTGAGTATGGAAGAAACAATGTTGCTGCACAGTAGTATTGTGATACCATCGTACTGCAACGTACCATACTTAATGTATATAAATGAAGCTTGGACCTAGTTGGAAGGAAACATGTCAAGAGTGACAGCAGTTGAAATGAGTTACTGGAGAGGAGCATGTGGAGCTTCATGGAGAGACAGACTGACAAATGAGGAAGTGAGCGAGCGTTGTGGTGTGGATGTGAGTGTGATAGAAAGCGTTAGGAGAAATACAGTAAGGTGGTTTGGCCACGTGGAGAGGATGGAGAGTGAGAAACTAACGAGGAAAGTGTATGTGAGTGAGGTGGAGGAGGGGTGAGGGAGGGGAGATCGAGGATGAGATGGAGGGATGGAGTGCAGAGGTATATGAGAGAGGGATGTGTGAGCTGGGCGGAGGGCAGCGAAATGGCAGGGGACAGGGCGAGATGGAGGCGATTTGTTTGTGGCCACCCCTTGCGGGATTAAGGCGTCTGACTACAGATACATAGATAGACAGACAGATAGATAGACTTCAAGGAAACATTCGACAGACTACATTATCGAAGGTTGAAGGCAAAAACTTGTTTGCTGGATATTCGGGGAGAACTAGTTGCATGGATCAAAAATTGACTGGCTGACTGAGCCAAACAGTGGTAGTCAACTGGGAAATCTCTTGCTGGACATCAATTACAAGTGTAGTACCCAGGATTCAGTTCTTGGATCAATAGTATTCATCATTTACATCATTAATATAGATGTGGATATCGTCAGCCTAATGCACAATTTGCACAGGGCATAATGCTAGGAGGCAATGCTTCATCATTGGAAAAGACAGACAAGTTATGTCACGACTTGGTTAAATTAAAGAGGGTCTGAACAGTGGCAAATGCAGTTGACCCTAGACAAGTGGAAGCTGGTGCACATTGGTTATGCACCCAAGAACCAATTACTCTTTCATAAGTGAGGTTAGCAGCACTGACTTGGAGAGAGACTTAGGCAGACAGCAGGGATCGCGTATTCTCCAAACAATGCGCTGAAGTAGAAAAACTGAACAGAGGTAGTTTAGGTACAGATACAAGGGAATGTTCCTCTCTCTGCACAGCTGTCTTCCACAAAATTCGTACGAGCAGACATTGCTGATCTTCCATAAAATCCACTGACATTAAAAATACTCCAGTTGGTACCAATACACCTGTCCAGAATGTAGGCAACCTTTGTTTGCATTCAGTATGAACAGTGGGTGTTAGCGCAAAACTCGTGACATGCTTCAGGTGTGTGATAAGCAGCATATATTCTGTTCCTCTGGGTAATTTAGCCTCTGCCGAGAGATGGAAATATTAAAAAAAGAATCAAAATAAAAATCTGAAACTGAGATTGCGACGTCTCTACCTCGTATAACTTACACAGAAGAAGCTTGAATATCCGCACCACTGATTCCAAAACTTCCTGCGTCACACGCCACCGACTCAGATGGCCTGCCTGTCTACATCACCGCTGGCTCAGACACTTTTTACGATGGTGTATTCTGTTTTCTTTGTCTGCTGCAATCGGACAAGTTTATTCTTCTTACAGTTCATACTTAATGTTGATATATGAAACATCCAGTACCTTCTTGACTACGAGCGGCCTTTATATAATGAAAGAGCTATAGAGTATGAAAAATAGACGTTATATATCGTACTTTATGGGGAGGTCCAAATATAACGCTCCTTTCCACTCTGCATGGCGATTTCCTCCATCATTTACTCATTACCTACTCTCACTGTCACAGCCACACCCACATCAGCAGACAGAGCCATCACCGCAACACATAGGATACTGCCAGATAGAGTTTCGAGTGGAACGCAATTTCCGGACCAACCCGTATGGATAAAACATCCATCTTGTTACAGTGCCAGCTGGGCCACGAACTGCCTCACCTCACCCCCCCTCTCTTTCATCAGCTGGCCATCCACCCGCACAGCTGACACTTTTCACACTTTTTTCACACGCAACATGTCCCCAAAAGCCTTAGCACAGTCTGAGAGGCCAGGCGGGGTGATGTTTTGCTCCACCAGGGGATTGAGGACGTGGGGGCTGGGTGGACTTCAAAGCGGCCTAGAAAGAATCGTATGATTTCGACAACGGAGGGTGTAGGGGATTTTCCTGAATGATAAAAAATGGAAAAAGCGTAGCGAGTGTATCTGTTGATTTTACAGTTCTGTATTTCTTACAGTATGCACGTATAGATTCCTTTATGGACAGTTCTTTTCTCTCATTCTGGAAAAATAAATCGTTCTGATATTGTAGGGAAAATTCTCCATTCTCTCTCTCTCTCTCTCTCTCTCTCTCTCTCTCTCGTTGTATTAATCCACTTAGCAGCGAACGTCACACCTCTCTCAAACTCCTCATTAATTTATCCTACGGCCACAGCCCACATCCTTGTCCGATCTCTTCATTAGCTAATCTAGTTCCCACACTCCATCGTCAGAACCATTCTCTCTCTCTCTCTCTCTGTGCCACACTTCCGTCCTTCGCAGTGTCCACGCAGTTACCCCATTTTTCTCCCCGCCCTCCACTCTTTTTACCTAAGGTACTTTTTCATTCTCTGGCCTTTATATTTTCTTCATGTATCTATCCTCTATCTGTCTATCTATATCTGTCTATGTATCTTTATTTGTGTGTCTATCTTTGTGTGTGTGTGTGTGTGTTAAACCTCTTTAAGGAGACCAGGGTATTTTACACGTTGTTTACATATTTAGTACTGGATTGAAAACAAACAAAAGATTGTTTTTTTTTTTTACTGAGCTTCGTAATCTGTTTATCTCCTGTCTGACATACAAAAATATATGTGCTGTTTCGAAATTCAGGAATATTAACCTTTCAAAAATATACCTACCATGAGAACGTACATTGTGTCAAGCATTTTGGTGCACATAATGGGACAATTTCACTCATACAGTATTATGATAACATATGCATATCTCACTGCAGATTTTCTAAAGACTATCCACATACCTTTTTTCATAATTACCAAGGAAGAAACTAAACATTAAACACAACTTTCATGTTTTAACCGATTATTTTTTCAGGTGCAAAATGCAAGGCTTCATATTCGTTATTTCACAGCACATAAGATTATCACAGTAAAAAAAACTGCCTGAATGACATCTTACATATGATGGTGATCACTAGTCATACATAATCATTATATATCAACACATGAATCACAGCTGTGAAGGGTGAAAAATATATCCTTATCAGTGCACCTTCGTGTGAACACATGCAAACCCAGCAGTTCATTCACCTGTCATGTGATCTGTAGTCTGAATAAGATTCAGTGCAGCCCAAACATTTTTTTCTTTTTTAATCTGAGCTATCTGCAAAGGAAGTGGCGGCGTCATATGCGCTTTCTGTCTTCCAGGACAGACGTTTTCTCTTATAAAGCTCTGGAATGGTGAAGCTGGAACCACGCTCCGTTATTAGTGGATAGTTCCTTACCATGTCTTGAACCATAAATATATCAATTAGCGACTACTGTATTTTGAAAACGTAATTCATTTGAATTTTTCACTTTTAATCCAAACCTGGCGATGTTTATACTCATCTGAGGCAAACTGGCTCAGTACCAACTCGTCCCATTCCTTCACATCGATCTTGCCCCAGCCAGATCTATGACGGTACTCGTAATATGGCGTAAGTCACAGTAATGAGCGGGTACAATTTTCCTGCTTTAGAGTCAATTAACTCTATCTCACTGCATATTTTGGCCGAAAATGGAGGTTACTTCTGAAGCATATGCTATGTGTTACGGCAAAGAATTTACTCATCATTTTAAAAAATAATATTTACTTCAAAACGAAGCCTTAGTGTATCTCAGCTGGGCTCCGGTCTGTTGGTGATTGAGCACTTACAGCACAACATCAGGTATTTGAATAATTGATCTGTGCCAACTTACCCTTGTAGACAACTAGCCCCGGCCTCCCCTACCTCTCCTATACTTATCCCTTTGTATCTCTCTTGCCTTTGTTAGATCCACACACAAGGTAGATAAGTATTGTATTTGGTCAATTACTTTCTTATTTCTTTTTTTTCCAAACACTTATCTGTCTGGTATCAGTCTGTATCAGTTTGCTTTAAACTTGATAGAATTAGGGTGCGGTGAGGATCTGTCCCTTCTCCGCTTGGAGCTAAGATACGAATAAATGAGTGTGTGTGTGTGTGTGGATGAGCAAATTGGGAGTGTGCCGTCCTGTCTCGGCTACCCACCTTTGTTTAGGGGAGGCAGCCTAGGCATATAGACAGACAGATAGACCTTTTAAATGGTTTCATGGGGTCAGAGGTCAAGCCATACTATCTCACAGATCTGGGGATCCTATGTCCTTGAACGTCCATTACTCGTCATGGCAGTTTGAGAAAATGTTTAGAAATGTACTATAGCTGTGTGGAGACCATCCAGTATTCTTCATGTACTGAATTACCTTTTCATTTCCATGGAGTTGTTGTTGATGTGGCTCCAGGCTCATCTTAAAGTGAACCCCGTGAACTGCACACCGAAAATGTCCTGACTCTGCTGTTCCTAATCCTCCTTTCGGGGATGGGGAGGTAAATAAGGGACGTTCGCATAACCATACAGAGAAGCTGCGTGGTATTATCATTGCCACGTGAAAAAGCGTCTCTCTACAGCACCATTTACACAGAGTAGGCCAGGCATTTAATTGTCTCACTTTGCCGCTAATTTTGCATTGTTTGAAGTTGTGTGCACGCACTGAAAGCACAAATCATCTTAACTTTTGCCTTATGATGAGTTTCTCTGAGATGTATTAAATCTTTTTTAGTTTATAACATGATACATTTCTACTTCTCAGCGATGGAGAGCGAGACACTAACGAGTATGGTGTATGCGAGAGGTGAAGGGGGGGGGAGAGGGAAAGGGAGGCCGAGGATGAGATGGAAGGATGGAGTGGAGAGGTATATGGAAGAGAGGGATGTGAGCTGGGAGCAAGGCAGTGAAATGGCGTTTGACAGGGCGACATGGAGGCGATTTGTTTGTGGCCACCCCTTACGGGATTGAGGCGTCTGGCATTAGATGGATAGACAGAAAACGTTTTATTCCAGATTAATTAAAACTCAGTGAAATTAGTAGGCCTGATCTGAATGAAATCGTCTACTGTCAGCGGGAGAATAAATTACACTGGTCAACACCAAATTCATTGTCCAAGTTCTTTTAGCTGATTTAGGACAATTTTGATGTGCTGAATCCAAAAATCATATTGGTTTTGCTCAATCAGGTCAGCTTTTTGAGGTATGGCCACATGTTGTTTTTGACGTTTTTGTTTACATGTACGGGTATTTTCGCGTTATATGATGCAAAATTCTTTTTTATTGCTTGAAATAAACGAACTCTGAAGAGTTTACATGCGCCAATTTATGACTAATTGGTATTTTTATTTTACTGGTGAATGAAATGGCTTCGACCAGAAGATCTTGCAAAAATTAGCCCGATGTATTCTGCTACATCTGCGGCGTATACACTATAGTTCCTAACAGGAATCCAGTCACAGGTTTCATAAAGCGTGCTTACCATGCTTATTTTGGTACTCAGCTTGGTGACCAGGATAAAGCTTGGGCGCCACACATGGTATGCGAGGCATGCACCGAGTATCTGCGTCAGTGGACTAAGGGCAAGAAGAGTTGTCTGAAGTTTGGAATTCCCATGGTTTGGAGGGAGCCGACAAACCATGGCACTAATTGGTACTTCTGCGCTATTGATGTGACTGGGATCAACAGAAAGAACCGGAGCAGCCTCAAGTTTCCTAATCTGCAATCAGCACGTCGTCCTGTAGCTCATTGTGATGAAATTCCAGTACCTGTCTTTGGAGAACTTCCTGACATTAGTGACGAAGATTCCTCCAGTGTTCAAGAAGATGATGAAGAAGAAGTTTTTCTTGACGATGATGCTCCACATCCTTTTTCCCAAAAGGAGCTAAATGATCTAGTTCGCGATCTCAGCTTGTCAAAGTCCTCTGCCGAACTCTTGGCATCCAGACTGAAGGAAAAAAAACTCCTCTCTGACAGTGCTCGCATCGCCTTCTACCGCAACAGGCATCAAGAGTGCATCCGTTTTTTCTCTGAAGAGAAGGACATGGTGTACTGTACAGATATTGCGCAGCTTCTGCACAAGCTTGGAGTGCCACAGTACGAACCCAAAGATTGGAGACTGTTCATTGACAGCAGCAAGCTATCGCTGAAATGTGTTCTGCTGCACAACGGCAACCAGTTTGCCTCTGTACTCCTCGCTCACTCGACTACACTGAAGGAGAAGTATGAAGTGGTGAAGTATGTGCTGGTGAAAATTCGTTATGATCAGCATGAGTTGTTTATTTGTGTTGACCTGAAGATGGTGAACTTTTTGTTGGGACAACAGTCCGGGTACACCAAGTACCCATGCTTCCTGTGCATGTGGGATAGTAGGGACACTGCTCAGCATTACACAAAGAAAGACTGGCCTGTGCGGGAGGAATTGGTGCCTTGCAGAACAAGGAACGTCATCAACAACCCTCTGGTGGACAGAGACAGGATACTCTTTCCACCGCTGCACATCAAGCTCAGTTTGATCAAGCAGTTCACCAAAGCTCTGGACAAGCATGGTTGCTGCTTCACTTACTTGTGCCAGGCTTTTCCAGGATTGACCATGGAGAAGTTGAAAGCTGGCATCTTTGATGGTCCTCAAATCCGTAAGCTCATCAGAGATCCAGAGTTTGAAAACTCAATGAACGAAGAGGAACTGGAAGCGTGGAAGACTTTTGCTCCGGTCGTGAAGAACTTTCTGGGCAACAACAAGGCCAGTAACTACGCAGAACTTGTCACCAATATGCTGACTGCTTTCAGAAACCTCGGATGCAACATGGGCATCAAAATACATTACTTATTCTCATATATGGATCGGTTTCCTGAGATTCTGGGATCAATGAGCGACGAGCAGGGAGAGAGATTCCATCACGACATGAAAGAGATGGAGACCAGGTATCAGGGATGCTGGGATGCAGTCATGATGGCTGATTACTGCTGGACTCTGAAGACAGACATCCCTGCCGCAGAGCATTCTAGGGTTTTGAAAAAAAACGGAAGTTCAAGCCCTGAATTTTGAACAATGATGATGTAACATGCAATTTACATGTACTTACCTTTATCAATTTCTGCTATTCAGTTTACAGTAATCAATTTTTGTAACATTAAATTAATAAATTGTGTTAGAAAACGATTTTTTCTCTTGAAAACCAATTTCGGACGAGAAATATTAACAAAAATCAACCGATAATGTTACAAAAATGTAATCGATTTAGTCAGAAGATCGGATTTTTAAAAAATCAACTTTGCACAAAAACCTGACCTGATCGAGAGAAACGGATGTCATTTTCGGATTCAGCGGTGCAAAATTGTCCTAAATCAGTTGAAAAAAAACATAGACAACTTACAAATATATATATATATTTTTTGTAACCCAGTGTTATAGAACGTACTTGGTAGTGAGAACACGAGCCATTTTTTCCAAGTCTCTGCTCCTCTCCCTTGTGACTGATGCACAGGGCGGCCCGTAAATAAGGCGCCACTAGAAACTCATCCTGCAGTGTATTACGAGGCCGGCTGAGTGTGCGGTGTGGGTGAGAGTGTGGCAGTGGAAGTAGGAAATGAATAAATGATGCAGGATAGACGACAACTCTGACTGAGTCCTCCACACCACGTACGATAAGCGCCCAGGAGAGTGTTGTATATTTGCCACCTGCATTTTCATTCTACATAAGTAAACCATGATATTTCTCCTTCCTTGTAGCTAATTTTGAAGCCATTCGGAGTAGCTAAGGCGGGGAATCACCAGTTTTATGACATTTATTATCTCTGCATTCTTCAGTTATTTTTTTAGCTTATTTTTCTTTCTTATTGATTAATTTTCTTATAGTTAAAAATTTGTATAGTTGAATTCCTCACCAGACTTCCCAGCATTTATCCTTCCATCCGCCAGTGCCAGTAGTGTACTATCTTGAAGCGACGAACCTGTCAAGGCCTCGGTAGATTGTGGTGGAGGCTGGGACACGGGTCGGGATTCTCCTCGGCTATGGCAACACTCTAACACCGTTTCCTGAGCCACCGTTTCCCTCAAAGCCACATCAAAGGGTCCGCCTACGTTATCGGAGAGGGAGAGAGGGGGGGGGGGGGGTTGAGAGACCGTACGGCTTTAAAGAGGCAGTCTGGATTTTTTAGCTGCATTGAGATGACTTAGGGAAAATGGAAAGGTTGAAATTTTCTCATCCCATCTGGGTTATGTGAGGACTGGAGTGAAGGCCACCCCCACACTAAATATGCAAGTATTTCCACTAACAATATATTAATTTTCGTGATCCCAGGACCGATTTAGGGTATTCTGTGGTGTTAAGTTAATTGATGACATTCATGACGATATGAGAAACCACTTCCAATAATAAGTGAAAAAGCTAATTTTCTTTGTTACAGTCTATCTTTTTTTCTGTTGTCAGATGCCTCAATCCCGTAAGGGGTGGCCACAAACAAATCTCCTCCATGTCGCCCTTTCCCCCGCCATTTCACTGCCTTTCCTCTCAGCTCACACCCTCTTCTCTCATATACCTCTCCACTCAATCCCTCCATCTTATCCTCGGCCTCCCCCTCCCTCTCCACCCTTCACCTCTCTCACGTACACTCTCCTAGTTAGTTTCACGCTCCCCATCCTCTCCACATGGCCAAACCACCTCAGTATACAGTATGTCTGTTAGTTATTTCATCATATTCGTAAACGCCCAGCATAAACCATGATCATTTGATGCAAATAGGTATGCATTGTGCTTCAACGGCATGACGATATTTATTCAACAGACACGGGGGAATGCATGACCTCCGCTCAACTTTTTTCTTTTTGGCGAAGATGATAAATATAATATTGTCCACAAGACTTAAAATGTCCAAACAACTTATATATGTATTTGTGCTAGGTCACCTTGTACACAGACCCAAAATCTTTCAGAGATATACGTATTTCGAAATTTAATATTAATATCACAGCGCGATCAGACATAATAAAAAACTGCAAGAATATCAAAAGGCTACCAAATTCTAACAGACCTATTATTATTATTATTATTATTATTAAAACTTACCAAATCCATGTGGAATTTTTTTTTGTCAATCTTAGTATTACTGTTACTATAATAGTAATAATAATAATAATAAAAATAATAATAATAATTATTATTATTACGTATTTTTGAACTGCGATATTTCAAAGGGTATTTGGCCTGGAGCCTCAAACTTGGCAAACTTAGTCGGCCGTCTGTCCGCTTCTTTTAGCTAAATAAGGTGGCAATTTGTCAAACAGATCTACAGATATGATATTATCCGGAACACAGAAAGTGAGTCAGCCAGGCTATCTCAAGAACCGCTTAAACTAGGAAACTGAAATTTACTACAACATAGCCTTAATGGGGCCGCGATGCCGAAAGGAGTGTGGTTCCAGTCGGTTGAGTAGTCTCGGAGATCGCCTGGGGTAAAAAATTGGGACCTTTCCTGATATTCCGGGTGTCGTCTAATTATCTATGAATGATTAAAGCGGGGTCATCAAACTTGGTGGACTTACAGAGTGTGATGACCTAAGGTGACAAGCACAAGACCAGTGACCTTGACCTCAAGGTTTCTTTATTGCTTGTTTTCTAGTGTCGCTTTAGGGCTGGGCGGTGGCTGGAGGGAGTTATTCTTTATTAATATCTTTGGGCGGTTTTACGGTGTTCTGCTTATTGTTATTATTGTTCTTACACACACACACACACACACACACACACACACACACACACACACACACACACACACACACACTGCATCTTACTCAGAAACTCAGACTTACATTTATTACCTTTGCACACGCAGGGAACCTCCACGAAAATGGGAAAACATAAGAGATTCAGTGCGCTATACTTCTTCCCCCCCCTCTCTTTCTCTCTCTCTCACACACAGACACACACACACACACACAGACACACACACAGACACACACACACATCATAATGAGATTTGCACAAGAAACTCTACAAACATTCCCTATCCCTCCCCAGCAAGCAAGAAAAGACCGCGAGAAAACGATCAGGATGAGTCGCGGGAGCTGAAGACGAGGCAAGAAAAGAGAAAGAGAATAAGACGCAATAGGTACGCAGGTAAGGAGAAAAGAACTGACAGCGAGAATACCAATGAATAACAAAGACACACCTCAGCCAACGGTTAAAGTGAAGCCTACCTAGTCAGATCGTGTAGAACCTAATGTATATCTAAACATCGGAGAACTGAATTGGAGTGAAAACAGTAAACCCCTAGGCTATAGAGGTAAAGCACTGATAGACGGAGAGAGAAAAGAACAAAAATGCTCAAAATCAAATTCAAATCGAACAAAGTGCAACTAAACAGAGAAGGTCAAAAACAGAGGAAGCCAACATAGTGAAAATGAAAATTAGAATCCTCCCTCTTCAATAAAATGTATGAAAGGGAAACATCAAGGAAAATGACTGATCAGAGCACAGGCAGACGGAAGGTAGTAAGAAAGGAATGGGCACAGTGATACTAAGTGATAAAAAATGGCTGATAAAGAAGGAACAGAAGGAAACATCATAGCAAAAGACATAGAAATAAAGCAACACAAAGAGGTACACGAGGAAAGAAAAAAAATACACAAAATGTAAACCACAGGGCAACAAGACTGAAACAATACAGTAATCCAAGAACGACCGGATAGACATGAGCAACAAAGGGGACAAAGAGCGTAAAATTAAGAGTACAGTAAGACCGATCTGGAGGGAAAAGAGCACAGATTTCAACAGCAGCGTGAGGAGAACCACAGATGCCACAGAATACGTTTCCACACATCTCAGTCCATTTCCACAGTCAGCTCACGAGCACTTTTCCCACCAAACTTCTCTGTAACTTTCCTGTTCAGCATCATAATTGTAAAAATGACCTGAGGCATTTCAGTCCTGCAGCCCAAGGCAAGGGTGCAGCAAAGTGGATGGAGAGCAGCTCTGAGGAGCGGCAAAGACACCAACTGCACACTTGACCGTGGTATGATTTATGGCCATGTTCAACCAGGTCACCTCTCACAGGATTCAGCATTAGGCAAGAGGGATGATATATATGACAGACAGCAATACAAGATAGGCTAGGGAGACTGCACCTGCTTCCCATTTCTTACAGACTAGAGGCAGTATATTCAAATGGATTATGGATCTTTTGAAGAATGAAAGAGGGAAAGTAAGAAAAACTACTGTACTGGGTTAAATAGGCACTGATTAGGCAGCAACACACAGAATCTATGTACATCAACATTAGAGGAAAACTTGGAGAGAAACTTAGCAAGTGAAATGAAATGCACGGAAGTTTCATTGTAAGAGTAACAGGATAAGTAAGGGGTGCCTGGTGAATATGTATATAGAAAGTCTATATAAACAAACAGCTTTATGTGTTGCAAATTTCTAGTCAATACCGCATTAATTGAGAGGCAAATGAGGGATTTTCCTCAAGGCTTTCACAAAAGGGGTTCTCCCTAGTTTTCTTTCCCACAGCATTTATTGTTATAGGAATGAGGCTGAACATTGTCGTGAAAATAGCGTAATGTATTATTTTTACGGAGTTTCAGGTAAGTATATAATGTGGCATATTGTTTATATTTGCAACGATATAAGACATATTCCAACAAGTATAATGGGGGCTTTGGGTTAAATCAATCTTCTCGTGCCCGTTTACCGCCCAAGCATGACGCCAAGCAGCACTGAGTCTCAGTGTGGAGACCAGCACAGTAATGAATGTTAGAGCAATTGGATGACTTAAACTCTTTTTAACCAGTTTCACTTGCCATTCCTGTGTGTGTGTGTGTGTGTGTGTGTGTGTGTGTGTGTGTGTGTGTGT
>JAGKTI010012798.1:0-24021 GCA_018397915.1 Birgus latro
GCGGGGCAGACGGGGCTCTCTCTCCCTATCTCACCACGGGTTAGGTGACACTCTCGCTCTGGCGGCGGGGCAGACGGGGCTCTCTCTCCCTATCTCACCACGGGTTAGGTGTTACCACTCTCGCTCTGGCGGCGGGGCAGACGGGGCTCTCTCTCCCTCTCTCACCACGGGTTAGGTGGGAGGGATGTGTGGCAGGTCAGGTTGGCTGGGGAATTCCGCTACAGCTCGTTTGCTCGCTCAGGCGGCGCAGGGCGGACGGAGCAAATCTTTTACCGTTACAGGGATGATTCGGTGGGCGCGGGGCGAATCTTTAACCCGTTACAGGAAGTGTCTAAACTACTCCTAACCTGTTAAAACCATTTTGCTGAATATGCATCAAATATGTTACGTATCTCTCTCTACAGTCCAAACCTCTGTTTGCCAAATTATTTACACTGGAACCCGTACAAACAGATTGTAACATGTTTCAACCTGTATATACCAAAACATGAGGCAATACTCTGGGGACATCAACGTGTACAAACACGATATAACATGTTGTTTCAACCTGGATTAACAAACATGGTGCAATAACTGGGGGAGGGGGGGAGGGGGATTACTAAACATGGTCCAATAATTGGGGGAGGGGGAGGTGTAGAGGAGGGGGATACGTTCCAGATGGGGGTACATTCACTTAGCTTACCCTACATTACACAGGGACAAGGGTCAACCTCATGCCCTGACCCACCTTGAAGGTCACTTCAAGGTCATTAGGTATGCAAAGGTCGATGACCTCTATGCTCATTTCGAACACCTTGAACTCCAGTGCCATCCAATGCCCTCTCGGTAACCTAATGGTCAATGACATTTCTGTACCTGAGGACCTTCAAGCTTATGTCAAGGTCATGGGGGAAACAAGGGTCAATGACCTCTACCCCCATTCCAACACCTTCAACCTCAGTCCCTACCAATGCCCTCTCAGTAACCTAAAGGTCAGTGACCCCTCTGTACCCTATGACCTTCAAAGACGCGTCAAAGACATGGTGGATGCAAAGGTCAATGACTTCTACACCCATTCACACACCTACCATTGACCTCTCAGTTGCCTAAAGGTCAATGACCCCTTTGTACCCTATGACCTTCAAGGTCATGTCAAGGTCATGGGGGACGCAAATGTCAATGACCTCGACGTACCCTAACACATGCAACCTTAGCACCTGCCATGCACGTGTGTACCCAACGTACCCTAAAGGTCAAAGGTCACGGTCATCAGGTTTAAGGCGACTTGCCCACTACTGACTGCATTGCTGTACTAGCCCTGGCAGTGTATAGGAAGATCAAGAATGTAGAAATAAGGACTGTTCTTGGTATAGGAACCAGCTTCAGATACACTGGGAGTTCATGATGTGGCTCACAAACTGGGTCTAAGCACCCGTGCCACTTCCCATTGCTCCACACAGTGACACGACGTGACAGTCTTGGCAGTTATCAGAAGAGGAAAGAAAACTTCACGGGAAACTTGAAAGTCTTTCCTTGTAGTGACCGAGGCCTTCAATGAGCTCAAGAGGCTGCAAGAATCGATGTATTAGGTACCACAAGTAGAAGAAGTGGTGTAAGGCACAGCAAACCCGTCCCAGCAGTCATTTTAGTGCTGATGAATAAACACAACAGGATATCTTGTCAGTTATGTCACATATCAAATTTGGAATAAATTGGATGAAAATTTACGATTTTATGCCCATCTATAAGCCCAATGCACCGCTAATTGTGGAGGGGTGATCCCTCCGTGATGTAATGAACATTTTATAGGATGCGGATTTGAAAGATGCACATTTAGGTTTTGGTTTCATGTCGATACAACGAATATGAAAGGAATTATGGCGGAAAAACGATTTTTTTTTTTTTTACATTTTTGGGGCCTAGAGTCTGGGCCGTGGCCCAATTTGGCCAAAATTTAATTATGTGATCAGAAGGTGATAACCCATTATCCCTGTAATTTTAGTCAAAATCGCACCAATAGTATTTGCATAAAGTTGTTAAAAGACAGACAGACAGACAAAACAAACAGTTAAACAAACAAACAGACAAACCGAGTGAAAACAATACCCGTCCCTGAGCCCCTCCAGGGAGGGGACGGGTAAAAAGGCTGCCCTCAGGTGCCCAGCCCTGTGCTCCAGCACAGGAGACTGCTAGGCTTAGAAAGCACACACATGACCTTACTGAACCTGTGGTGTCATCATAGGAGGTGTTAACAGTCGCTGACATAAAAGTTACAGCAACATTGCTTAGACATAATAGCACCTGCTAATTATACCTCGTGTGAAGTACCTTTTTTTAATATTATTATTTCCTCATTTGTGTTTTTTTTCTTGTTTACTTTCTTCATGTGTAATCTGTGTTAATAAGGGTGTAAAAATTAAATCTGATTGATATATCCTGCCATTATGCTTGGGAAAAAGCAAAAAAAATGAAATCTGACCGCCTGAAATTTCTTCGTCCTCTGCCTAGTACCAGTGGTCAAATCTGAAATGCCCCCACATCTGAAAATAAGCTTTATGGTTTATAGAAACGTTGGATAATATTTCATGCTTTAATCGTAAAATGCACAATACCTTCCACGTATGACCTTATCTGCCCCACTAATTAGGGCGTTTGTATTAGTTGCTGATGAGCCCAGAATGAGACGCAATGATCTCGGTGATGTCGAATTTAAGTTAACACACGATCCCTGCAACTTCTGGGATTAAACCTAGAACAAAACAATCACCAGGTAACTGTATTTTCAACTCCACTACCACCTTGCACAATATAAATGCATCCCTGCTGCACTAGCCTTACTGCCAGTAAGGTAAGAATATGTTTGGGCTTGATCAGCAGCCTTGCCATAAGGATAGGTCTACGGGTATGAAGTACAGATCTGCTATTAGAGAAAACTGTGTATAGATGACAAACATACTGCATTTCTTGTACCTAAGACTTCTGATAAAGGGTGGCTTACTTCAGGCAGTGCAACAGTGTTCTGTGATTGGCAGGCAGTGTTTATATAAGCGCCGCGGGAGAGGGCTCAGCATTCAGTGCTTAGCTGCTGCTCGAGGCTGTGATAGTCCCTCTCTGGCCTCACCTGCTCCTACACCTTCACCGTGAGCCATGTCAGTCATGTGGTACAGTGATGCTACACATTTTGTTGTCAGTCATGTGGCACCGTGTTGTTGCACAGTTAGTTATCATTCGTGTGGCACCTTCTTGCCACACATTTTGTTGTCATTCATGTAGTACAGCATATAATCCAGTCTGCGACAGATTTACGTTTCAGTCAGATATACAGTCTGGCCTGACTGTAAATTATAAAAATAAATTATTAATCAGTGAAAAGCTCCTGATTATGAACGATTTACCCCTTGATATTTTTACAGACGATGAACAAGGGGCACTGGTTTATATTCATTTCGATTATAGGGGGGAATGACCTCCGTGACCAATAGGTACATAACGCTGAGAGAAGAGAGGGCCAGCACTGAGTGATGTGAACTGATACAGCTTGTTGTATATAAACATTAAGTGAGCAAAATATTAATTAGGTAAAACGAAGACAAAGAAAAATCGTGATTCATATCCAATTTAGCACCATTCTGTCATTACACTGGCACTCCTTTTAAAAACTGTGATTTCTACGTTGGATCAACTTAATATTTCTTACGTAATATTATCTACAGTTTCAGTTTAAATTTTTATACAATACCTGCATTGTCAGTGTAGAGACTGAATTAAAAAAAAAATATATTTTGTTCTGTATTTTTCCGAATAACTTGAATTGTAGGAGAGGATGGTTACATAGAGTATTTCCTCTGACCTAGATGCATGGAAGGAACTATTTCCCCGATTAGCTGCACTATAAACGCCCGTGATTAGGGGTATAATTCTGCTTATTTCCGTAGATGGATTTGTGGACACTGATAGCTGGTATTTGTTACCTGTCGATTCATATGTCAGCATGTGTTCACGGCCTGTTTATTCAAAATGATAATACTGAAACACTTTACACACCCAATCTTATGCACAGGAACACTGGCTTCAATGCAGTGCTGTCAATATACATACCAGTTCGTGTTACCAGGTCAAAAGGTCAAAGGGTATGCCAAAAATCCAGTTGGTTATACGCCACTTTATTCTTCACTACATGATAACAGATGCTCCTTAGATGATGTCTGAGATAGAACTGAAGGCAGTTAGCTTCGGCATCTCTCACTTCAACTCCCTAGACATAAGTAAGCAAAAATCCCTCATGACGCCACATAGCGTGCATTCTCTCATGTAGACCACTAATGGCTATACATGGTTTCACTGGGCTACACTTATATAATATTATATAATTATACCCTAATATACACACTAACATCAGTCTAGCTTGTAAAAAATCAGTAAATCATTGGCAACAATTTTTTCCTGCCTAAGTAAAAGTGTGTCTCCTAACACAATAGGGAGATATACAGATAAGAAGTGTAGTTACATAAATGATGATGAAATCACTAAGTAATGGAATAAGGATGTGATAGGAAAACGATGAAACTAGGCCCCTATTCATAGTCAAGTACAAAAATTACAGAATAAAAAGATGTAATGATGCAATGGAAGTAGCTGATTCAAACCAGATGAGGAAACACAATATTTACAATACAATTACATGGCCATGGTAAAAATCTAATAACACGGAGGTTAAAAGTTATCACAAGAAAGTACAAATCATCAAGTATGATTTCTACTGATGGAAATCATAGGGAAATCAAGTACTGTACTAGAAAAGGGGAAAAAATAATAACAGGAGTATACAGGTATGATATGTACAAAGTGATTGCAGCAGTTCTACTATGAAAATGAACTGAAAGTAATTGTAATAATATATTCTAGTATATCCAGTATCCTTAAAATTACGTGATCATTTCACAAGTGAAGTCCATCCTGTAGGAACATTATTAAAAGAATTTATCCAATTAACTGCACTGTAGCGAAGATCATACTGATACATGTGACAGTGGTGTACAGTGAAATTACAGAACAGTTGGTTACACAGGAACTGCAATAGTAATGTCTCACAACCCAAACAATGTTCACACTATTAGTTAAGTGTTCCCCCGTTGTTCCACAAATTAGCGCTGCGTAATATGGGTTCTTTCCTTTGATGTGTGTTCTTTCCCTTCATCATCATATCATTTAACTTCCTCCACCTGAGGTAGTTTTCTCCTCTCCAGTATCATTCAACAACTTCTTTTCACTTCACTGTATCACATCGAGAGTAACTAGGTACGACCAGTCTCATCGTCCTCTATTACTATTCTCGTCGCAGCCCTAATTTCATGCAGTCTTTTCTACACAGCAATGAGCTACACATACAGTAACAAGAAATTCCACAAAAGAAACAACCATATTATTTGATTAAAGAGTTTCTTATGTGTGAGAACAAACAGTATAATGACGATGAGCAGGGTAGAAAGCGATAGGGTCAGATTTAAGAACACAGTTCTAATAATCAGCATGAGTTAAATGGACAGGAACACGAGACATAATAACACAATAAGAATCATTAGCATGAATTTAATGAACAGGAATACGAGACAGATGAACAGTGCTGGTACACTGAAAAAGAAACATTGGTCATGGCCAAAATGGGCATGATATACTGAATGTTTGGGGCTGCATGCAGAGATTACAAGGCAGAGCAGATTCACTAGGGTCAGCACGACTACAGAAGTAAGAATTGCAAATAGATACCTGTGGATAGGGCAAAGATGACGAGTAGGCAGAAGATAGAACATTCTCTTAGTCAGAGGACGCAGACACAACGCAAACGTGATCACGAGAAAAAGTAAATACTCAGATGAGACAGAAAGGAGGAGAATTCGGTGAAAAGGAAAATGGAACAATGTAGAAGAGGGCGAACGTAACATTACCTTGAAATGCTGGTAAGACTACGCAGGTGTAATATAAATAATGTTAGACATAGGTCTCAAACCAGGATACACATAGCAGTTAGGAACGTATACCTAGCCTTAGGTGCGACTAGTTTGATCGTTCTGAGGTGGTAGTGATGATGTTAACACTAATATCAAAAGTAAACTGGTTAACAAGGAAAATATCTTCCTAACTTAAAGCACATACATAAGAGAATATTCATATATGTTACAATGTCGTATAATGAAATTAAATAACAGGGTGCCAAAGAAATTATTTGGGGAGTGAAAGATAACAATGGTAGATCACTAGTGCAGAAGGGAGAAAAAGTGAACAGATGGAGAGAACACTTTAATGGAATGTTGCACATAGAGAATGAAAGTAATGCAAGTGGCCGGGGAATGGCTGGGAGAAGGAGGGATGTTGGAAGAGAGGAAGAAATCAGTAGGATGGAAGTTGTGGAAGCAATTAAGAAAGTTAAAATGGGGAAAGTCCCAGGAATTGATGGGGTGTGTGGTAAAATGGTGAAGCATGGGGGTGAGATAGTAATAGAATGGATGTGGAAGGCATAGAGATTGGCCTGGGAGGAAGGTAGAGTCCCGGAAGATTGGAAATCAGGTATGATTATTCCCCTGTACAAAGGAAAAGGGGAAAAAGAAGTGTGTGGTAATCATAGGGGCATTTGCCTTCTTAGTGTAAAAGGAAAAGTATATGGTAGGATACTTATTGACAAAGTTAGGGAAATAACAGAGGAAGTAGTTGGAGAAGAACAGGGAGGTTTTAGGAAGGAAAGAGGTTGTGTAGATAAGATATTCATTCTTAGATCTTTAGTGGAAAAGTTCCTAGAGAAGAGAAAGAAGTTGTATGCAGCCTTCATGGATTTGAAGAAAGCATATGACAGGGTGGATAGACAAGGATTGTGGAAAGTATTAAGAATATATGGAGTAGAGGGGAAGTTGTTGAAGGCAGTGAAGAGTATATATGAGGGTGCTAAGGCTGCAGTGCGTGTGGATGGCAAACTGAGTGAATCTTTCCATTTGAAGGTTGGATTGAAACAGGGATGTGTCATATCTCCATGGTTGTTCAATCTGTATATGGATGGGGTTATAAAAGAGATACAAGGTCGGGTAGTGGATGTTGGAGCGGTCCTAGTGAAAGAGGGCAGTGTTTGGAAATTCCCTGTACTGTTGTTTGCAGATGATACCGTGTTGTTAAGTGAAGATGAAGGGGAGCTGCAAGGCTTGGTAGATGAGTCTGGGAGAGTGTGTAAGAAACGGAATATAAAAGTGAATGCATGGAAGAGTTGAGTAATGGTCCTCGCGAGAAGTGAAGTCAATGAATGTACAGTGAGATTGGATGGGGAGGATATGGTGAATGGGAGTGAGTTTAAGTACTTGGGTAGTGTGATGAGTAAGGATGGAAGTTTGGAGGGTTCAGTGCTTGGAAGGGTGCAGCAGGGAAGAAAGGTTGCTGGTTCCTTGAAAGCAGTGATAAGTAACAATGTGCGCATGGAACTGAAAAAAACTGCTATATGACAGTATTGTGATACCAACTCTAACGTATGGAAGTGAAGCTTGGACCATGTTTGAGGGACAGAAGGCAGGAGTTACAGCAGTGGAGATGAGTTATTTGAGAGGAGCATGTAGAGTCATATGGAAAGACAGACTGACAAATGAGAAAGTGAAGGGGCGTTGTGGTGTGGATGTCGATGTGATACGAAGCGTTAGGAGAAACACGTTAAGGTGGTTTGGGCATGTGCAGAGGATGGAGAGTGAAAGATTGACGAGGAGAGTGTATGTGAGTGAGATGAAGGGGGGGAGAGGAAGGGGGAGGCCAAGGATGAGATGAAGGGATGGAGTAGAGAGGTATATGAGAGATGGGGCTGTGGGCTGGGAGCAGGGCAGTGAAATGGCGGGGGACAGAGCGACATGGAGGCGATTTGTTTGTGGCCACCCCTTACGGGATTAAGGCGTCTGGCAATAGATAGATAGATAGAACAGTAGGTTATGCAAGAACTACAGTAGTATCGTGAGAGAATATTATCTTATAATAACTGAATAATGTTAACATAATTAATTAGGTATCCTCTCGTCTTCTCACAAACCAACACTGTATAGTAAGAGTGGGGTGTGCGGTGGTTTGTTCCTGCCATCATAATCTCACTGAATATTCTCTCCACTAATATCAGTTGCAAGTTCCTCTCACTTCCACATTAAAAAAAAAAAAAAAAAAACTTTGGTTTCGTCACAACTCTTCCTCAGTGATTTATCCTGCACATCTCCGGGTTGTATCAGCAGGCGCTTTGAGGATTTTTTAACATTTGTATTTCCTTAGCGATTTATTCTATATGTGTACCTTAATAGCACCTGGCATGTTACTGAAGAAAGTCACATCTAAGTAGTTTCACTGTTTTTTTGTTTTAAGTTGTAACTTAAATTCATGGGATCATTTTTCCCTAAAAATAATACAACAATTGAGAAAGAGAAATAAAAAAATATGAATAACAATCCTGGCTGAGTGAATGCTATAGGAGGATATACATATAAAATGAGGGCTCAAAAAAAGTGATGAAAGGAGTGAGATATTTGGACTATATTATATTTACAAGGATCAGTTGTAATGGGGAAGATATTAAAGAAAAATACAGGAGAAGGATGAAAGTTAGGGCGATCACGAATGAATCAGATCAAACGGGTCATAGTCAAGGGTCATACTGTCGTGAGGCAGAAGAATTTAGAATACAAGAATAATGTATAAGGAGTGTCACTGTGAGGCAGAGGGAAAGGAATTAGTCAGCAGCAATGAGAATGACTGCTAAACGAACAGGAATATGATGGTAGTGGGAAAAAAAAAAAGTTGCTTCTAGTATAGGATAGGACAACCTTGAGAAAAAGAGAAAGAAACAGAATAAGAGAATGAGCCCACTGTAAAACTGAGTAAGTTTTGACATGTGAATAAGGTTATGGTAACATGACAATTGATAATTTCTTCACTTACAACGTAAATTGTTGGAAAATTCTTGGAAAGTGATATAAAATTTTTCTGTGATAATATTGATCACATAATTTCATTATTATATTCAAAACTTGTGCAGTTTAATACCTATTGCAATCACACATGTGGCACTATTACCTAGTAACGGGGATGTGATAATATATGTTAAAATATTAGCTAGTAACTGAGGTGTTATAATATACGGAATACTGCTACCTAGTCACGGGGACGTAATAATGTATGGAATAAGACTACGTATCATCCAGAGATGAACCATGGACATCGAGTGCTATCAATGTTGTCTACACACTGCACAAGATCTTACTTATAAATGAATCTAAACTAACGGCCAGGTCGAAGAGATGATCATAAAGAGGACATGGATGTGAATAATGCCATCAATGATGTTAGGATGACAAAAAAAAAAAAAAAAAAAAATGGAGATTTGTGCACAACATATAACTTTGATAGTTATCAACAGGCGAGTGAGAAAGAGAGACTGCAAGAGTGTCAGAAGAAGATGTGAGAGAAAAAGATGAAGCATCTCCAAGTGCTTCCTCTAACACCATGCCACTTGGGGCACGCTTAGGATCCTCTGCATGGATCCAGTTGGCATTATCGGTAGACAGATCCTTTATCTGAAGTTTGTTACCCTTATGAGAGATGACATGGAAAGGACCCAGGAATTAATCTTCTAGTTTTGATGTATCCTCATGGTCCAGGACAAAAACTGTCACCTTTGGATGGTAACATCGGAGGCAGCTGCGTGTTGCTGAAACACCATTTCTACATTTGAGAAGGCCAAATTATCCTGAATGTACATATGAATTTTCTGAAAATCTGAGAGGCAAACTTTGACAAAACATCATGACTGTAGACCAGATCAGCTTGGTTTATAATACAGAATAGGGCAACCTCTTGTCAAAGCCGTAGATGACTTATTCAGTAATCCATTAATTGACAAAGCTTCCAGCAGAATCCACTCATCGCAGGTGGAACTCTGATCTCCCACCATGTGGAGCATATATTTTACAATTCTAGCGCTCAAAGAGGCCATTAGAAGGTGGATGACAGGCCACAACATTTTACTAACCTCCTCCATGGCTGCTGGCATCGAATGACGTTTTACTGGAGAATGGCAGCCGGTCTCGATGCAGCGTGACCTGTAAAAAACTGTGAACAATTCTGGGAAGGGAACGGAGGTCTGGGAGATGTTGACACAGACCTACTCTAGCCTCTAAACCACTCAAACAGTCAGTACACCTCGTGAATCAGTCATGAAGGGATGTTAGTCTCTTTCTTCCCTCAAGTGTTAGTGTACGTAAGAATAAGAAAGACGAAAGTCAAGAAAAAAAAAGAAAGTGCTGCATCCATTATGTTTCTATCTTTCCTTCTCCTCTCTTTCCTAAACCACACAGAGTAAAAAAAAAAAAAAAAAAAACTCCATGCGATAATAAGCATTATAAACATGAAAAAGTGGGAAGACATTCATAATTGCGATTTTTTTTTTTATAAGTACATATATTATGCACTGAATTTGTTCATATGGCATATTTCTTGTTTTACACAAGCATTTCAGTAACATATGTTCTTGTGCTGAAAAATGGATGTAAAACCTTCCTTTCCCTTCACACTACTGTAATTCCCTCATGCGAGGTGCTAATCGCGAGTCGTATCGAATTTTTGACACTGCGGCTCGACCTGTACACACAAAGGAGGACCTTCATCTAGTTAAAGTGTAAAAATATCATCTCTTGCCTCTCTCTGGATACAAACTAAACCACCCAGACAACAATAATAACTCGATACTTGCAGATACTCAATGAACATCAGAAAATGAGATAAAAAAATCATAATTATGTTTTCTCATGAAACCTTCCATAGTGTCAACTGATTTTGTTCGTAGTACACATATCTAGTCATTTCTAATCATTTCAGCACCAATGAAATTTTTTTGGGGGTGAAAATATGGATATTTCTTAATGCAATGTTTTTTTCACTACTCAAGCGGGTTTTCACCGGCATGTGTAGTCATTTGAAAACGTTTTTTTTTTTTCGCTGAAAACTGCCTTGTCAGGTACGCCAGACGTTTCTTTTCAATTTGTCAAAGGAAAAAAATCGATTTTGGAAACCTGAACAATTAGTCCTAGTGTCAGCCCAGTGGGTCCCGACAAATTCCACCGGCTCGGCCACTGAGGGGCTAATTCCATAATGACGGCAAATTTCTTTCAGTGCTGAATTGTGCAGCTCTGACCTTTTATCTGTTAGAATGACTTCTGGAGTTGTGAAAGGACAAATAACAGAATTAACAAAAGCATGGCCAACAGTACTAGCAGATTTTTCATGCAGTGGAACCAATACTGCGAACTAGGATAAATGATCAACTACCATTAATAGACAGATGAAGCCAGATTCTGTACGTGGTAATTTCAGATGATCAAGGAAGACAGTTTACCATGGCCTCGATGGTACAGGGTATTGCGGTATAGGTGCAGGCCGACCAGTAGAACCTTTATTGCGAGCACAAGAAAGGCATGATTCACAATGAGATTTTACATCTTTTCCCATTGTGATCCAATAATACAAAAGTTGCACCTGTTGTATGAATCTGTCTTTATCCAGGTGCGATGAATGAGTGGCGTTGTGGGTTAAATGGAGGGCAGCAGGAATGAAATCCATTGGAATGACAAGTTGTCTAACTTCACGATGAGGCACATCATTACGTGTGAGTACCGTCCTTTTGTTCAGCGAGTCATTCAAGAGGAAGAAATCAGACACAGGAACTAGTAACTCTGGCAAGGAAGAATCTTCACCAGACTTAAGAAAGTATATGACCTGGGACGATAGAGGATCATCACGCTGGAACTCGCAGAGAACATCGTAATCGAGTACCGAACTAAAATAGTAACCTTTTGAAACTGTGGCAACATGATGGGAGAGAGCATCGGCCTCAATGTCTGAATTCCAGGAATGTATTGAAACGTTGGATTGTAATAACTAACAATAGCTCCCCAACGCGCAAGACGACCAGCAAGATTATGGCTTCGAAACAGGTCACAAAGAGGAATTTGATCTGTCTGGATTTGAAGAGAATAACCGTAGATAATGTCGCGGGAATGTTTTAGAGACCAGACCACGGTAAGTGCTTCCCAGTGAGTAATTCTTCTCTGCGGATCTGAGTGCACAGCTCACATAAGCACTGACAGGCTTCCTACATTCAGGATCAACATGCATGAGAACCGCGCCTATAGGCCGCTCCGGAAGCATCTGTGCATAGTAAGAAAGTTATGGAATAAACAGGGAACGCCATGACCGGAGCTTGTGCAAGAGAAGTTTTCAGGACACTGAATGGATTAGCTTATTCTTCTGCCCATACGAAAGGCTCGTCCTTCTTTAACAGTTTAGTCAGTGACACAGCTATTTGGACATACCCCTTGATGAAACGATGGTAATAGCCATTAAGACCGAGGACACTACGAACTGCAACAGTAGTTGTAGGAGTAGGAAAACTGGTCATCGCTGTTACCTTTTCATCTGATGTGTGAATGCTGTGAGCATCATCAACATATCCAAGGAACTTTAGCTTTATATAAAGGAAATGGCATTTTGACAGTTTGATCCTTAGTCCGACTTATTGGAGCCTAATAAACACCTGTGCTCATTTCTCCTAGTGTTCTGGGAAAGAACGACTGTGATAATGACTTCAAGATAAGCAAAGACTGAGTGACCTATCATACGGGCGAAAACTGTGTGAATTAACCGCATGAACGAGGAAAGGGCATTTATCAAACCAAGGGGAAGTCTACGGAACTGATAATGACCAGACGGGACGCTGAAGGCAGTGATTGGGCGAGACGATTCCTCCAGTTCCACTTGCCAATAGCCACTCAACAGATCCAGGGAGGAGAAAACACAGTTATTGTCTCCTAAGGATTCTTACAAATCACTGGAATTGGGAATCTGTCCGGAACAGTCAAGGCACTGATGTGGCGGTAGTCTAGGACAGGGCATATTTCACCACCCTTCTTTGGAATGAGGAATAACGGACTATTCCACGGACTGTCAAAATGTTCAGTAACGTCCGACTCCAACATTTCCTGAATAAGAGAATCAACTTCTTTACGCTGACTATGAGGTAAGCGATACGCAGGGACATAAACAGGTTGAGCATCAGGGTGCAATGTAACTGCATGTTTTACAAAATTAGTTTTGTCCATGTTCTCACCGGGCAGAGCTACAACCTCGTGGACATCATGCAGAGGTTCAAGCGACTGGCCTCTATACTCAGGATAATCATCCTGTTTCACAAGAGACTCAAGACTAGTTGGGATATTACTGTCAGTAGAGCAAGCAACTGAGCACATGCAACAGAATGGGAAATCTTGGCGTACACGTACGGCCACTGGGTATACCAAAAAATCACCAGTCTGTGTCCCAGCATGCAGCTTAAGTAATGCATTACCAGTGTTGGGTAGGCACAAATAACATGAGTCGTCATGTGACGCCGAGCACATCGCAGGCCCGTAACTCAAGCCCTTAACACCACAGGTCTCAGGCTGAGAAATAACAGTAACACTGCTAGGTAACCCAACAATCCTCACAGCAACCTTACTATATACATTAAGGGGTAAAACCGTGCACTTTTACCACAACTCGATTGGCTGCTATGGACTGCATGAGGTCTTCTAATGCCAGTTAGGTAGGTAAACTCTGGAACTGCCTTCCTCTGTTTGTATTTCCTACTTCCTATGATCTCCAATCTTTCAAACGCAGTGTGTCCAGGCATCTCGAAATGAATGGATCTTGAATTTGGCTCTCTTTTCTATTGTTTTTGTTTTTTCTTGGAAGGAACAGTATGCGGGTCCATGGCCTTTGGTTCCTTCTTCCTTGCATAAAAAAAAAAAGTCTGGAAACGCTTTAGTGTCATAGGAAGGCTCATTGGGATGACCTATTTTATAATCAGGGCGAGAATCTGAGGAGTTTAAGGGATCAGTAATGAAATCAGGCATGTCAGTAATGGAATCAGGGATGTCAGAATATTATGAATCGATAGGAGGGACAGCAACTGTATCAACTCGTGAGTGAGAAATTGGGTTGGAGATACCTGGCACAAGCTAATCTTGAATACGAATCCCTCCACGTGCCGGTAACACATCACAATGCCTTCGTTTGCCATGGTTTTAATACTCAGTAGGACGTCAGCAGGATAGCTGATCCAAGGAGTGACACAGAATATAGGAATGAGTGGGTCTGTCGAATCATGTAGTGAAATATGAAGTTGAATTTTGCCCTTGACATCTAAATTTGATCCATCTACACAACAAAGACAAAGATCTTACGGAAGCTAACATGTTTAGAGCTGTGGCCTTTAATTCTTGCTAATGCATCCTCAGCCATCAAGTTGACGATAAAACCTGAGTCCATAAAGAAAATCACCTGACAACATTTTCCACCCACAACTAACCCTGAAGAACCTATTGCATGAACACGAAACAGGGACAGTTCACGATGTTTGGTAACTACTATGGAGGAAGGGTCCGAGTGCGCCGCTCGTTTTCTTCTCGAACGCTGTCGTGCAAGGTAGCAACACTCACTATACTCGATTTTTTTCCAGTTGATGATCCACTTTCGTGAATGTGGTACCTGCGCACTCCTGCCGCGTGATTGGGTGTTTAATTTTCATACCTGAAGTATCATATTTATAGAAAACTATTGTACCTTATATACCAATTCTCATAAATGCTGTTTTGCATTGCCTTTGTACTATACAGACAGACATGAAACGAGTATGTATCTGTGCTTCCCCCAAACGGACGATGAATTTGAGGAAGTTGAATTTGAATTGAAATACTTATTGCTGTAAAAGGTACAGAGTTGTTGCATCTCTTTCTATATTTATTTATTTATTTATTTATTTATTTTTTATAAACGCCTTTCGCTGGGTGAGTGCAAATAAGAGGTATCTTAATACTTAGGCACTTGTTACATTAGACAATAGTACCATTCTAAGTAAATTAGCGGTTTTGTCAGTGGTAAAGTGGTGGAAATGGGGAGGCGACAACTCTGTACCTTTTACAAGAATAAATATTTCAATTCAAATTCAACTTCCTCAAATTTGTTGTCCGTTTGGGTGAAGCACAGATAAGATACATAGTCGTTTCATGTCTGTCTGTATAGTACTATGACAATGGAAAACAGCATTCATGAGAATTGGAATATAAGGTACAACTGTTTTTTGTATGATACTTCAGGTATGAAAGCGAAACCAACCAATCACGCGGCAGGAGTGCGCAGGTGCCACATTCACGAAAGGGGATCATCAGCTGGAAAAAATCGAGTATAGTGGCATAACTCGTGGATGTCATATGGTAGTAATAAGATTCACGGCCGGACGGCAAAGGTGAATGCCGTCGCCAGTCGTAGTACCTACAATACCTATGGCCGGACCATGACTTACGGGATTGTCTGTCCTCCACGACACTGTCCTCGCCTGCGATAACAATTTGACCTACGATGTCCGTTCGCGGTATCGTGGCTAAGAAGAAGTGTGGTGGAGGCTCCTCCTACCGACTAGAGTGGACGGGTTGATTGGAGAAGCTAGATGATGTACGGTAAGTTGTGACGTGGAACTGTGTGACAGGTGACACCCCGGTCGTTTATGATGTAGCGATGACGTAATGGGATAAGTGCGGCCAAATGTCCTTGGTTTGGCAGCTTAAGTTGAAGACTGGTTGTGAATATGGATTGAAGGTGCGGCAGGCACTGGGTGGTGAGGTAGTGCAGGACTAGGCATTGGCCTGCAGGGAGTGCTAGGGTGTTTGGTGAGCGGTGACGGTTTGATTTTTCCCCACGACAGGCAGAACAGGAATAAGGGGAATGACAATTTACATCACCATGAAGGCGCAGGACACACAAAACAAGCGCCACACAACAAAGGACAGGAGAGACGGGAACGGTAACAATAGGCAGCTGCAGGCTCCGGAAAGGCAGGCCACATGCAGAGGGAGTGCAGGACATGCAGTTTAAGATGTGCAAGGCATTGGCAGGGCAGAGGTGGTTAATTGTGGGTCAGGGCGGCTTATATCGCACAGGGTTTGGCAGGGCGGCTTCGCAGAACACAGAGAGTGGCTTACCGGTAGCTTTAGTGAGAATATTTGAAGGAGAGGTGTATTAGTGGCTTCCACCCACTTAACTGCCACCATTTTGTTACCAGGTTAAATAGTCAAAAGGTGTGTCCAAAGTTCAGTTGGCTATACGTCACTTTATTCTCGATTAGATGATAACGATGCTCCCTGGGTGATGTCTGAGCTAGAACTGAAGGCAGTTAGCCCCCTAGACACAAGTCAGCAACAATCCTTCATGACGCCACATAGTCTGCATACATTCTCTTACGTAGACCACTACCGGCTATACATGGTTTCACTGAGCTACACTTATATAATATTATATATGCAATAATATATACACTAACATCAGTCATTGTACCAATCGTGATTCGTACATGGCCAGCATGAGAATGGTAATTCTTGCAGTCATCTCTCATCGAGAAGAACATTCGGTCCTTGAATGAATTTCGTACGACCCTTCCAGACAGTTATACTGTATAGGCTAAAGACTACTTGAAGGTTTTATATTCTCAACTTTCGACCACTTTGTAAACAGAGTGGTATACATCTTTATACAGCCCTGTGGATGTATTTCTCCTTTAAATTATATGGTAAACATTTTTGATGACCTATCTGATCATTTCCAAAAGTGTTCGCTGGCACGACTGTCCGTTCATGCAAAGTGGCAACTAGTACTAGCAGGCTGCCAAACCTTATACACGGCATAGTAATAAAAAGAAAACACTGGGAAATATAATAACAAACTCTCTCTCTCTCTCTCTCTCTCTCTCTCTCTCTCTCTCTCTCTCTCTCTCTCTCTCTCTCCAACTATCTACCTATCTATCTATCTATCTATCTATAGACAGAGAGATAGATGTTAATACAAAGAGAGACAAACTGATGGATTGACGGATAAACATNCCTCCCCCTCTCTCTCTCTCTCTCTCTCTCTCTCTCTCTCTCTCCAACTATCTACCTATCTATCTATCTATCTATCTATCTATAGACAGGGAGATAGATGTTAATACAAAGAGAGACAAACTGATGGACTGACGGATAAACATAAACAGATATAGACAGACGTAGCCTATATAGACAAGGATAACTATTAATACAGACATGTATAAATATGACCTTCCTGTAGTGTTCGAAATAATAAAGTAATAAGAAGTGACAAAATATAATGGGGAATGAAGGCATACTTTATACAGTACTTCACTCCATGTACACGCACGTACTGATTTATTCAGTTGCACAGTAACTCCACGCTTGAGAGTTGACAGATGGTTGGAACAACACACACACACACACACACACACACACACCACTGAAAAGCATGTATGCAAGAGATCAAACTCATACTCACAAACAGGTTAAACATTCTACATTTCACCAACTGCGATACACTTAGACGGAATAAGCTGCAGAGAAGAAAGCGGCCTCTTCACCCTCATAAATAGCAACATTCTTTTTACAAACACCACACAGCAGTAACATAAAGAACACATACCCAATGCAGGACAAGAGAAATATTATCCAAATATTTCAGAATACATAAACCAAGATCATAATGCACACGCGCGTACACACACACACTCACACACACACACACACACACACATGCACTCCTTGATATGCCTCATCTTACACTCAACTCCAGAATATCCCTAATGTTAGAAAACCTAACACATACAGCACGAGACTAGAAACGATCTCTCACATTACACTAATCAGAATGGCTCACCATATCAAACCACCATGTTACCCCGGCGTGTTTCCCTGAATACACAATAATGCCTTTTCTCCCAGTATCACTTTACGTCCATCTGCACTCATCATTTACACCACCTGGAAAATAATACACGATCCCCTCAATCTCGTACCTCACACAAAGTGCCCCTCAATAATCATGAGGAAATTACCATAAACTGTAAGGATACAAACTGCACAATTTAATCAGGACACGACAAGCTTCTATTCAGACTGAAGTCCAGTTTAGGCAAGTCCACTTTGACAGCCATCTCTGAGAACGTGATGTAATCAATGACTTAACTTTGTGGCCGCTCGTTGGCGTTCTCGTATGAAGCAGTGCACACCCGATAGCCTCTCTGGCGTACCTGTTAATGGCCGTTTGCCATAAACGATCCCCTCAGCTCCAAACAGGAGCCATGACATATGCATTGCCTTTATAAAAATTAGTTAAACTATAAAACTGAACTGGTTTTCCAAATGCCTCTGAATAACAGTTCAATTAGATAATATCTTTATAATATCTGGGTAGCTTACTTTCATACTGGAAATATGAAGAAAAATATAGATATCACCAACAACAAAATACATCAGGCAATACCACACTGTATGTGCGGCAAGCAATTTAGGATCGATATGATACATTTGGATTCACATTTATGTTTAAAACTGCATGTGCAGTCACATAGACTCGTTCTAGCATGTTCACACCAACATTTAAACCCTGAAGTCAATTACTAATGAAAGCAAGAAGGCAACAATTCTACAAAGGTCTTTGTCGTAGAACGTGGTGATGTCATCTCAAATCGGCCTACAGTGTGACCTGCAAGATTATCATAATCTGTTTACAAAGCACACAGTTTCTGTGACATCATCGATGATGTTTGGGGTGGACGTTAAACCAGACATCTGATCTAGGCTTAACATCAATTGCCTAAGTTATCTGGGAGAAGACTTTCTAACCCTAACATGGACAATATAGACAGACACATCCATCATAACACAAGGGACAAGAATAAACACAAACAAAGCAAAGGTCATCCATGATAATAAAGTGAAAGCTAAAACTGAGAACTATAAGAAACTATGTTACATAGGTGTGAAAACCATCATTACGAACAAGAAGGGCTAAAGGAGAAAGAGATAGGGAAAATATGTATGTGGAAGCGGTTAAATCAATAAAGAAAGGAAAAGGGATGAATGCCTCTCGTCCTTATCACTGACCACTGGACTTCCCAGTCACATATCAGAAAGACGTGCACTCTCTCCCTTTTCGTCTGAACGTCGCCCACTTGGGACTTTGCCACAGTGGTCACTTTACTGCATTGACTCTGCTTCCCTTATCTCTATTTTTCATTCAAATGTAACTCAATACTTACAATTTATTATGACCTTACTGTCATTACAGTAGAAGGATTCATTTTTCCATGTCTGTGCCGTTCTCAGCGTTTTCCCTTACAACATTATTAATGAGATTCACTCACTCTTTTTGTTAGTATCGTTAATTTTTTACTCGTCCAAGGTATACTATACACACCACAAAAAAAGCGCAATTCTGTTAAGATAAAATCATAAGCCTAGAAACGCTTATCTTTGTTATTCATTCCCATCCTTTATGTACTGTTCAGGGCAAAACTTTCGTCAGGATAAATTCTCTCCCATTTTGATGGCTTTGTCCTCACTGCCCCGCCTGAAATTCCAATTCTGTAATGGTATGAAAGTTGACCTTTATTTTGTTTATTTATAGGTGGTCATGCAAATCCATTAGCTCGGCATGACTTCGATCCCAAGCATATGGGATTAATGAACGGTAACTGTAGTATGATTACATTAAATACCGAACTCTTATTGTCATTATATATCATTCATCTGAGCACAGTCTCAATGACTAAATCACATCGTGTTCATCTACTACACCACTTTACACTGACAATGGAATGATTTACAGAGTGAACATGGAGTCACGATGCAGATCTCGGCCAACAGACTTAACTGACCGTGCCAACTTTGTGTGGCTGTGGGTATGTGGCATGTCAACCCGCGCCATAGCCAAGGAAACGGGTACCAGTGCGGCCACTGTGTGTAGGTGGGTTAAGCGATGGCGAGAAGAGGGCCACATCCAAAACAGACCGCAGGAGGGAAGACCTTGCAGACAAGAACCTCTTGTTTTGGGGAGCAAACATGTAAACTCATTTCATCCTCCAGATATAAATAGTTTCAAAACTAATTAACGTGATAATGGCATACATTTCAGGGAAAGAGAGGACAGTACTCAAACGAGTATTTACACAGCACTGTCACCTTTCATAACGTGGCAACCAAAGCGCCTGTGTGGGACCGCCCTTCATCCATTCACTTGATGTAGTGCTATCTGCTCTTTTCTTCACGTTTATCATTCTATTTCTCTGTCTGCCCTCGTCTCTTCCTACTTCTTCCTTACTTTCCAGTCACCTTTTATCGTTTTTCTGTCTAATTCAGGTAGTTCTACACAGAATGTCAAGACTAATGGATTCCATTCACTCTGGAAACAATTTAAAATGCTCAGCGGTAACCATAGCAACAACAAAAAAATAATAATAATGGTGGCCCAGTAAACATGGTGAAAAAATAGAGATGTGGTATCTATCCAGGAATCAACCCTCCACACCCTTGTAATCGTGAGGTGCTGTTGACCACACGGGGAACATCGGTTCACTGCTCAGGTCAGCTCTTCAGTAGGGGGTTGCATGCCTACAGTTGATGGCTCTGCTCAGACAGAAAGAGTAAGGTATACCAACGACGACAACAACAGTTCAAGAAGTTACAAAGATTTTTTTTTCTGCTAATTGAAAATAAAAAGAATTTTAGAAGTCCATCATGCTTCCCATCTGTCTTAAAGTAGTATGCGTATAATGACCTATATATATGATTAATTTAATGGTGTTTCTCACTCAGTCTATCTATCTATCTACCTAAGACAGACGCCTTAATCCCGTAAGGGGTGACCACAAACAAACCCCCCTGTCTCATATATCTCTCCACTCCATCCCTCCATCTCATCCTCAGTCTCCCCCTCCCTCCCCCCTTCAACCTCACTCAGATGCACTCTTCTAGTTAGTCTTTCACTCCCCATTCTCTCCACATCACCATACCTCCTCAGTGTATTTCTAGAAACGCTTTCTGTCATATCTGCATCCACACCACACCATTCTTTCACCTACTCATTTGTTAGTTTGTCTCTCCATGTAGCTCCACATGCTCCTTTCAGATAGCTCATTTCAACTGCTCTCATTCTTGACTTTTCTTTCCAGCATTGTCCAAGTTTCGCTTCCGTATGTTAGAATAGGGATCACAATACTGTCATGCAGCGACTTTTTTACTTCCAAGTTCGCTGCCCTGTTGCTTATCACTGCTTGCAATGACCCAGCAACCTTTACTTCCGGCTGTACTGTTTCAGGCACTTCATCCTCCAAATGTCCAGCCATCTCATCACACTATCCAAGTACTTAAATGAACTCACATTTTCCTTTTCCACACTGTCCAGCCTCACTGTGCATCCAGTGGCTTCACTTCTCTCGATGACCACAATTTCACTCATCTCTACATTCTCATGTAGATAACGTTTCTTACATACTCTCCCAGATTCACTGACCAATCCTTGCAGTTTCCCTTCTTCGTCACTTAAAAATACAGTATCATCTGCAAACAACAGGAGAGGAAGCTTTAAAACACTCCCCTCTCATAGTAGAGCTGCTCCAACATCTACTCCCCTGCCATGTATCTCTTTTATAATTCCATCCATACCGAAACTGAAGAACCATGGAAACATGACACATCTCCGCTTCAGACCAACATTCAGATACAAAAATTCATCACGTTCACCATCCACACCCACTGCAGCCCAGGTGCATTCATAAATACCCTTCACGGCATTCAGCAGCTTCCAACTTACTCCATATATTTTTAATATTTTCTGCACTCATTGTCTGTCGGCTATGTCATATGCTTTCTCTAAATCCATGAAGGCAGCATACCACTTGCCTCCCTTATCTAGAAACTTTTCTACTAAACACATTAGGATGAAAATCTGATCTACACACATTATTTCCTTCATGCAGCCTCCCTGTTCTTCTCCATTTAACTTCTCTGTTATTTCACTAAGTTTATCAATATGTATCCTACCATTTACTTTTCCTACTACACTAAGAAGACAAATACCCCTATGATTACCACACACTTCTTCCTCCCCCCCCCCTTCTTTTGTAAAGGGGAATAATTACACCTGACTTCCAATCCTTCGATACTCTACTTTCCTCCCCGGCCAATCTACGTATCTTCCATATCCATTCTACTACAATCTCTCACTCCTGCTTCAGCTTTTCACCACTCTCCGTCAATTAATGGGAGTTTCCCCACTTTGACTTTCTTCATTGCTTCCACTGTTTCCATCCTATGGATGGTGATGATGGTAGGCAGCGCAAATACTCATGTGTTGTATTTTCTTCAATAAAGAGAACTCTAAATGTATACTGTACAGTATGTGTACTGGCTTTGCTAAAAGACTAATTATACAACAGATTTAAGATGACTGATTCCAAATAAGGAAGTAAAACATTTTCCTTACCACTATCCTATTATGCTGATAAAAAAAATGAAACAGTATGCTCTAGTATACTGTATAATCAAAGTCAAGAAACCGAATACCTGTTAGTCACTATTCTGGAACTCGAAATATCTAAATTTGTGTATCTTTAATCCATGTCAAGTCTATTTATAGTTCAGCTTTCCTTGGTATCCCACATGGTCATTCGAAAATGTATATTACACAAAAAAGAAAATTTTGTACCGAAATACAATCATAACCGTCTAACAGTAAATACCCGTCTGTTAATACACAAAATAGACTCAATATAAACAGAACAGTAGGAGATGCAGATTTTTTTTTTCAAAGTTTTTGAGATAATGGTTCATAATAATTTACTTCGTTATAATTCTTCTGCACAATAAAATTAATCAGTAAGAGGGACATGTTATATAGTGCTATGATGCCCGACAGTAGAGTGGAACATTAACATCATCCGAAATATCTCCCACATTTGACCATAATTCTTGATGACACCCCAACATTAAATGAAGGAACGGCCTGACGGATAAAGCCATTAGGCTGTGTATCATTATTTGCTAAATAAATCAAGACTGTAACCTCTTTCATTTTCATAACAAACATTCACCCTTCTTGCAGCCCCAGTAAGCTTTGTGAATTTTTTCTCATTTCGCAGTTAGTATCTTATCTATTAACTCAGTTCTGTTACACTGTGACTTTACTACAATAAAGTACTATATATTTGGCATCCGGTGGGTTGTGGTATAAATTAGCGTCTTGTGAATAGTGATTTCTGTATACTTATGTAGGAATTGATTTTTTTTTCGTATTCACAAAATTATAAAACAATGCCTAGTAATGACTCTTACCACTTGGATTATAAAGCTGCCCTGAGAGCTTAAGTTATTCCAACGACAATGATGAATTAATCTGGGGGTTCCCTTCCCTTTATGGAAAAGCACGTTTATAGAAAATGTGACAGCAAAAGGTTTCTACGAACAAGGATGATGTGAGAGTATGCAGAGAAATTTACCAGACCACGATAAACAAGAAGATTATCACACAAAGGAATACAAAGGAAAGCAAAGAGCAGCAGACCTGTTGGGCCTTTCGAGTTTCTTGTTGTTGGGCAGGCTATAACTAAAGTAACTAGTTAACAAGTCGAAGAAGAAAAATCGAAAAGCTCCAAGGTTCTCCCCACCAACATAACCCTGCAGCTAAATTCAGGGTGTATGAAAGAATTTCTCAAGGAAAATCATAGGAAAAGGTAAATGGATAACCATATTCTACAGAAGCTTACTCTGTAAGGGTAAAGTGTTAGTAACCCCTACACCGCGTGGTTGTCGAAGGTGCTCCGTGCCATTCTCGCGGGGATTTGCGTGTTCCGACTGACTTTTTAAAAATATTTGCAAAAAAACAGTTATTAGTCCTAGAATACTGTAATTATATATGCATATTGCACATACCTTCAGCTTTCTCCTAGGATATTTTTCTAGCACTCATCGACTACCGTAGGACTTGTGGAGACTTCTGAAGTTGGGTAATTAAGTCTCCACTTTACACTTCCCGACATCCCCCATTCTGAATACCACTGCCAGATATTATCACTAGAAACACTATTCAATGATTTCCAAGTAGTTTGGAATCCATACTAAAAAAAAAAAA
>JAGKTI010012800.1:1482-12864 GCA_018397915.1 Birgus latro
GGGGGGGGGGGGGGGGGGGGGGAGGGGGGGGGGGGGCGGGCGGGGTTGGTCGGGGGGTCGAGATGATCGGAATTGCTGTCTGAAGAGGCTTTTGTCGGACCCAAACACACTTTCTCTCCCTGGGTCTCCATCGCTTGTAAGACGTTCAAAGGAAGGGATTTTGTTTTCACCCACAGTCGCTAGGGAATGTGTTCGAGCTGGGGACAAGGGTAGCGTGGGGAGGGGAGGATGGGAAGGAAAGGGGAGGGAGTGGGGAGGAGAGGAGGAGAAGGAAAGGAAATGGAGTGGGAAGGAGAGGAAGGGAAGGAAAGGGGTGGGTGTAGGGGGAAGAGAGGGAATGGGAGAAGAGAGGAGAAGGGAACAAGAGGAGGAAGGAAATGAGGGAAGCAATGGACTGAGGAAAAAAGTATGAGAACAAGGGTAAGGAAAAACGAGAAGGGAATAGGACGCAGAGGAGAAGGGTGGGATTGTGGGAGGGGGGAGGGAGTAAGGGAGACAACAGGGTAGGGAATGAGGGAAAGGAGTGTAGAGGAGATTTAGGGAACGAATAAGGGAAAAAGGGATGGCTAGGGAAGCGAGGAGGAGAGACAGGTTTCGGGGAAGTGAAGAAAAAGACTGCAGGGGACAGAATTAAGGAAAGGAACCCAGGAAGGAGGGGAAAGGGGGGAAGGGACTGCAGGAAAGTATAAGAGGAAGAGGGTAAGGGAAAATGGAGGAGGAAGTGGGGCAGAAAGAGGGAAAGTGGGAAGGCATAAGGAAAAAAAGAAAATAATTGGGTGAGGAAAAGTGGGGGGGGGGGAGATTTTATAGAAGGGGTTCTGGGAAGAGGGAGGAGGAGGGAAGGGATCATAAGAGGCAGACTGGAGAACGGAAAGGGCTTGGGAGGGAGGAGACGGAGAAAATATGGAGGGGAAGAGAGTACGAGTGGGAGGAGAGGAGAAAGGGAAAGGGAGAGGGGGGATACAGAAGCGAAGGAAAGGGATATGAAATGTATGAGAGACACTACACATAAAATAGGTGAGGAACTGAGGGTGGTGAAGAACGAGATGTATGGTGGACTGGGGCAGAAGTATAGAACAGGAGTTGGGTACGAGAGAGAGAGAGGAGGGGCGTGGAAGTAAAGAACAGGGCTGAAGTGTGTGTGAGAGAGAGAGAGAGAGGGGCGATGGACAGGAGACCATGAGAAGGGGGAGACTGCGTGGGAAGGCCTATGACAATGCAGCAAGGGCAGATTTTTTCACAGGAATATTATATGAATTCAACGATAAAGGTAATTTAATCATGCCTTACTGATGCTTCCTTATTTTCATAATAAGCTATTTCTTTACCATAATTATATTTTAATGCTTAAGATTTCTTTTTTATCTGTTCCATCGGTAATTAAAAACTTTTGTAGTCACAGACTTGGGTGACGCCACATTTTCTTCTTATACAAATGTTTCAGACAGACTTTTACGTTCTAACTGCTAATTAAATATATAATTACAGAGGATTAATAACTAACCACTTCATATGATCATTACGATTAAGCAAGCTGGTGCAAAACCATACAATTTATATTAAAGTTTATTTTTTAATTTAAGTATTGTAAAGTGAACTAAAAAATTTACAGTCACAAATAATAACAGTCGTAAGAGCACTATCATCACTAAAGTATACTGACTGACACACAACACAATAATTACCACGAACACAGTAATACAAAGTGGAATGCCGTGGCACAATACACGAAGAAATACAGAAGTGTACACAATCCGAAGCACACTCCACCTTTCCCAGAATCTAAGCTTATCGCCAAAACTCCATTTTTACATGTTGCATACACATGAATATTGGCAGACAGGCAGGCAGGATGGCGAAATGGGAGGAAGGGAGGAATGAGAGTGCACACAGTGAGAGAGAAGGTGGAAACGGATGTGATAATACTGGAAGAGAAACATGGAGGAAATGATGAGTGGAGGGAGAAATGAGAGGAGAGGGAAATGGGTGGAGGAATGGGCATGAGTGGGGAGACCTGGATAGTAATAGGTACGGGTACGTGGAGAAAGAGGGAGAAATGGGTGGGCGGTGAGAAATGGGTGGGTGGTGAAGAAAAAATGGATGGGTTGGGAGACAGAGCTGTATAGGGCTAAATGAGTGGGAGGGGAGAAATGAAATAATGGGTGGGTGGCTGGTTAGGAGAAATGGGTGGGCTGAGAGATATGGAGAGAAATGGGTGTGTGGAAAGACACTGTGCAATAAGGTAGCTACGTAGGGAGGCTGTGAAAAAATGTAGGAATGTATGTTAGCCTGGCGTAGAAACTTTGGCAGAAAAAGAAGGCAAGAGTTTTAAAGCATAGAAGGTAAGTAGGTAGGTAGGTAGGTAGGTAGGTAGGTAGGTAGGTAGGTAGGTAGGTAGGTAGGTAGGTAGGTAGGTAGGTAGGTAAGCATTATACACGACAGGTGGAAGATAGACTAAGGCGGAAGCGGTATCGAAAGGTGGGTCACAGGGAGGGAGGTGAGTTGGTTTAGACATTAAGTAGGACGGTCGGCAGGGAGAGAGATGACTAAGTTGGCAGTGGGAAAAGAGGGAACATTGGCAGACAGGCATAAGAAAGGATGGTCGGCAGGCAGGAAGGCAAAGATGAGACTAGCACTGGTAGGGCAATAACGTGGCATTTATGGGCATTTTCAGATACTGATAAAATAAGGATCCCTAGATCTGGACCTATGGGATTCACCCTTACAAAACTCCATGTGTAATGAAGTCAAAACCCCGTGTATAATAATTTAAGGTAATAGCTATTAAGTAGTAAATACAGGACGGTGAACTGGGACGGAGAAGGCTAAGCTGCAAACAAGTTCAGATTAAGGTAGGGATGGAGGGCAGGTGAGTGGGTAGGTATTAAACGGGATGGTCAGCATGAAGGCAAGCACATGACTAGGCTGGCAGACGTAGGGTCGATAAGCAGGCATATTTTAAAGCAGAGTGGTCATGATGAAGTGAAGGATAGAGTTGTCTATACAGGTTAGGGCAGACACAATAGGAAACCGTTAGCTATAAAAATTTATCTCAGACTAAGCAAAATATCCACGGGATCACAAAACTAGTATCCCATGTTGTCAATGTCGAATTATTAAGCTAGCAGACAAGATTATGAAGATATGCATTAAAGATCTCTCTACTAAGCTAAAGCATTCACAAGGATATATATAATTGGCTAATACTGCCCTACAATGTCGAATTACTAAGATGGAAGAAAATGTAAGGAAGGTGGGCATAAAGATCCCCTGCTAAGCCTAACTCTCCAAGGGATCACTTGCTTAACCCCACCTATTCTGAACACTAGGCTGATAGAAAAGGAACAGGAACGTACGCATAAAAATCCCATAATCCAATTCTGAGGGGAATCACAAGTTTAATGTCCCTTTGTTCTTGGTGAGGTGAAGTAGATATAAAGATCCCTATACTACTCCACGACGTCCACAGGGGATCTCTAGTCTAATGCTCTCCTCTCTCCAATCCATAACACCTTGAATTAGGTGACACATTCTATTGGTTTAGTCTTGCCAACTCCAGATGATTTACTCCTTTAAGGGGATACCTTTTGCGGAAAAGGGATCAGAGAAAGCTAGCATCTACCCTCCCCTCATTCCGGTTCAAAAAGTTTCTCCGTATCTGAAATAAATCGTTAGAATTTAGCAGGTATTAAATACAGGAATACGTCAACAGGCCGAAGAGGTTAACGTCGGATCACCAACCTAGCAGGCAAGGCGAGGTAAGGTAGGCATAAAGATCCCCACACTAATCCAAAGCGTCCACAGGGGATCACTAGCCTAATGCCCCCCATTCTTGATGTGGGATTCTGGAAAACCCACCAGCTCCTCCGAGGCCACTTCAAAAGCACTGGGAGCCCCACAAAGAGAGAGCTTTGGACCCGTATTCATAAACCATCCTAAAACTTAAAATGAGTTTAGGATTGTTTGTATACAAATTTGTCTTCAATCCTAAACCAAGAAAACATACTTCCCAATCAAGGCAGAGTGATATACGAAGTTACGAGATACCAAACACAAAACGACGTGTTGTAACAATTATGTGCTACGCAGTCTTGTTAACGTAAAAAAAAATAGTTAGGATTTTCTATAACTACGATCCCCAATGGCCAGGCAGTGGAACACCCCCCTCGGCCAACAAAAGACCCCTGTCCTCTCCGTCTGTCCTCTCCAACAATTGAATACGGACGTGAGGCCCATTTGCTAAACTTCAAAACCTCCCAATGAAATCCATCCTTGTTCCTCTCTCTCGCTCCCTCCTCCTTCTCCTCCTCCTCTTCCCTTTCCATCTATTTTCTGGAGTCGTGGGGGGAGGGGGAGTAAAGGGTGGGGGTATTGTGTTTGGAGGCTTTGTGGATGCGTGCTGCGGAGAGAGACAGAGAGGGCTGGGGAGAAAGACACTTGTGAGGTCAAAACGCATAGGAATACAAAGGAACGGGAAAAGACAGACAGAGAGAGAGAGAGAGAGAGAGAGAGAGAGAGAGAGAGAGAGAGAGAAATATCTTGCGGGGTCAACGCTGGGTTTATCTTGTGTTATCTGGGTAAACAACACAAGCAGGGGAGGGGAGGAGGAGGGGAAGCAAGACTAGGAGATGGGGGAACGAGAGAGGGGAGGGAAAGAGGTACTGGAGAGGATGATATTATGAAAAGGAAGGGAAGGCGGAAGAGGAGGCAAAGGAGAGGAGGGGGGAGAATGCAGTGTAGTAATACAGGAAAAGTGGTAGGGAGGGAAAAGAGAGAGAAGATGGTTTAAAGAGTCCATGGAGAGAAGGGGAGGTAGTATGGGAGGAGGGGGAGGAGCAGGAGGAGGCAGTGAGCGAGGAGAGGGATAGCAGAGGAGGAAGTGAGGGAGCAAGATCAAAGGAAAGTTAATGGGGGGAAGAGAAGTGGAAAAATGTACTAAGAGTGAAAAAGAGGAAAAATTATAAACAGATCAAAAGTCCGTAGTTGTGCATGATAGAAAGAAGGGGTGAGGGAGAGAAGGGAGGGGTTAGAGATATGGGATGGGGGAGATGCTGAAGCGAGGGATATAAAGGAGAGGTGAGGGAGTGAAAGGTGAGGTGGGGGAGAATAAGGAGGGATGAGACATAGAGAGGTGGGCTGAAGGAGAGACAGGAGAGGTGAGGGAGAAAATTTTAAGAGCACCGAATAGGGAACATCACTGATAGACAAGGTGTTCCAGGGTCAGCCACTGTATCGCAAATATTCAGAGCCAACGATGATGTAGGGGAGGCGGTAGCTCGATCGGTAGAGAGTTGGCTTGCGGTCCCGTGGGACCCAGGTTCGAATCCTCGCTGGTCAAGGGAACAGTTTAAGGATTTGAATTTCATTAAATCAGGCTTTACTGATCTACCAGAAGACCCGCCGACATGTCGTAAAAAAGACCCCGCTAATACCAATACACCAGTCCTGTATGAGACAGCCCTAGCAAGTATTCAATATGGACGGTGGGTGTTAAGCGCCGAAGTGGTGACATGTAGATTGTAGGAGGACGACTGGGCCTTGATAGCAGGCTGTGAAGCCTATGCCCAGAGTCGGACACATAAAAAAAAATATATATATATATATATATTTTCCACAGCCACATGATTTTCTTGTGATTTACCAACTTCCTGACCCTTTCAATGCAATAATGTATTTCATTCTTGTTAGCTCCAACGATTTTGTTCAGCCCATAATACACTTTTTGACATACAATAAAACTGTCATTGCGAAAACATCCTCCTGTGCTAAAGAGAATCGCTTAGAAGTAGCAATTAATCTACCAAAATATGACGTCATCAACCTTGCTGAATCGTTTCAAAATTACTATATAGACTAAAGTCGTTTAAAATGACAATATTCTCTAATTTCATTCAAAATTACTATGTTCTCTAAAATCGTCCAAAACTATATTCTCTAAAATCTTTCAAAATTACTTTATTCTATAAAATCGTTCAAAATTACAATAGGCCTATTCTCTAAAATCTTTCAAAATTACTTTTTTCTCTGAAATCGTTCAAAATTATTATATTCTCTAAAATTGTTCCTTAAACCACAAAAACAAAATACTAAATAACTGACACAGATTACCAATGTTTGCAAGTCCATAACTTACCTACCTACATTTTAGTTTGTACAACATCGTAAAACATAACGAGATTACGTCAGATAACTATTAAATACATTAAACAAACTTAATTATACATAACTAATAATTTACAGATATGGTGGATGTAGCGATATGATTTTTTTTTTTTTTAGTTGTGCTATCTCCAACTGATGTGATTAAACTTAACGTAAACTTCCAGCTGGAGGGGCTAGATATGGATTTAACATCTTCACTGCTGTACATTCTTCCTAAGTTAAACATAATCGTCTAATGGAAGAAAGACTAAAGAAAAAAATAATAATGTACTCGAGGAAAGGGGATTAAGCAACGGTATATCTTTGTTCTCGATGTAGCGACGTACAGTTTTAGGTGGAGATGAAAGAGGGAGTTACTTTGGCGCGAATGCTGTGAAAAGAAAACTATGCAAGTTTTTAGGAATCTACGTTCCACAGCGCGGCGAGACCAGGAAGAGAACGATATACAGGGTGTCCATAAAGTCTCTTTACAATTTAGCATTTATTACAAAGGCAACTAATGAGATATCTTAATCAGATTTGTTCTATGTACTCAGTCGTTATCAAAGTTTTTAATCACATTGCATTTGTGTATTTCTGGTACCCTGTTGATGAAAGAGGTACTGTTAAATGAACCCCTAGAAAATGGCTACTCCTCAAGACTTTATGGACACCCTGTATCTTAGTAAGCCAACAGCAGGCCTCTATCTCACATTAACTAAGCACAACAAAAATAGAATATACCATACATAACTCGACACATAGGTCTAGCTACGATATACACGTAATATTAAACAGATGTGTAAAGAAAACCTCGATAATCTCTGCATATACAGCGTCTCGTACAGGCAACAGGAACAAGGTACTGATGTTTATCTAAAAACAAGAGTATACTATAGCTAATGCCTTCAAGTCGTTTGAGTCTGTGATGCATGTGATATATATATATTTCTCAAATATGAAACAATTTAACTCCAACGCAGTAAATCCACAACGTCTGGAATGAATGGTTCATATAAAGAAAGATAACACTGGTACATCCATTTGACCTACATATCTGGTAGGTGAATCATCAGAATCGCTATGCAACGCACACGGTACATTCCTCACTCTTTAGGTTAATCTCGCAAACTAACATGCATTATGTATAGTAAACTAGATTCACAGACCAGCACACATTACTTGAAGCTAAGCAAACAAAAAACCCTTAATTAAAAACCTCACAAACTCAGTTACAAAAACGCCAGAATAAGGCATTTTTTAAAACACTGTGCTGTACGGCAAAATATGCTCCAAAACTAAAATAATTTGCCTGCATACAGAAAAACTTGACTATCGAACAAGACAAGATATGCTACCGGTACATCTGTTAGTATCGAATACAGTGTTTTCTGTTTATACATGCTGCAATATACGGTATCAAGTATTCCAGTTAATTTGAATTAAAGGAAATAAAGAGCAAGGTACCGAACCGTACATTTTTTTGGACTCCCCCCCCTCTCTCTTTCTCCCTATCCCATTTCCCTACTCAACCCCTTCCCTCCTCTCACTCACTCCTTCCATCTAACTCTCTTTCATTCTACCTCTCACTCCCTCCCTACCCCCCAACCTTTTACACCCCCCCCCCCACACTTCCTCTTCCAAACCTACTAGCTTCTCCAGCAACCTCGAAAATCACACCACCACCAACAAAACCACCACAACCACACTCTATCACAACGCCCAACACCAACATCACAACAACCATCACCACTACAGCCTTAACCAGCACAACCACACCCTCCGACCAATCCTATCTCAATCATCAACACCATTACCACCATAATACCCATAACCATCACCACCACAACCACCAACCAGACACTCCAGTACCGGTCTGCCGTTTGAGAGGGAGGTGCGGCTGGTGTCGAGGGAAGGAGGGGGGAGTATATGAACTGCAAGCCCCGAGGGAAGGGAGTGTTCCTCTTGAGAGCTCGTGTATAGTTCAGCGCCAGAATTTTGCCAGCGGGAGGCCGGTGTCATGTCGGGGAGCGGGGGACACCAGCCTCCGACACAGCACACACACACAAGACCCTCCAATATTTCCAAGCATCCGCCAAGCACCTGTGTAGGAGTTTTGATTGTCCTGTCCGCTGTCTTGTCTCGCCTCGCAGATTTAGCCTGGATTATTCAAACATTTTGCCGCCTCTGCCGCCTGACTGCCTACCTGCTTGCCTGCCTGCCTTGCCGACCTACATCCAAGCTTTCTTGTCTTGCCTAACTTGCCTGACTACCTACCTATCTAGCTGCTTGCCTGACTTGCCTGCCTGCCTACTAGTTCACCTGTGTTACCTACCATCCTACTTGCCTAAACTGCCTACACGCTACCTGAATGCTTGCTTAACTACCTAACCACCTTATATGCCTACTTGCCGTTTTCCAGACTACTTATTATCTGCTGGACTGATAAGCCTACTTATTTATATGCTTGCCTATCTTTTAGGTGCCTTTTCTAACTTCTTGTTTTTCTGTTTACTTACTTTTCTGCTTAACTTCCGTGCCTACATATGTTTGCTTAGCTAAACTACCTGCTTGCTTGACTTGCCGATCTACCTTTACCTTAACTACTGTACCAACCTGTTTACCTATCAAACTGCCACCCAGTTTTCATAAACGTATACAGTACCCGTCCACCTACCTGCTGGCTTATCCTCATGTTAAACAGCTTATCAACCTGATTTACTTTCTTCCTGCCTGCCTGTCTACAAACGTATCTACCTACCAAAATCTCTGTTTGCCTGCCTGCCTGCGACCTACCCATCTGCTTTCCAAATTGTGTCTACTACAACCTGCCTACCTTGCCTACCTACCCACCTGCATTACTTACTATCCACAAACCTTCCAGACTTATTACTCTCCTGCCTGCCTGCTTTGTTTTGCTACTGCTCACCTGCCTGCCTGCTTTGTTTTGCTACTGCTCACCTGCCTGCCTGCTTTGTTTAGCTACTGGTCACCTGCCTGCTTACCTTGCCTACAATCCACATCCTTGCCTGCCCACCCTGCCTACTACCCACGTACTTGCCTACTACCCCGCCTATTACCCACGTGCTTGCCTCCTTATCTTGCCTATACATTGTACAGTACCTATCACCTATCCACCTGTCTGCCTACCTTGCTCGCTACCCACCTGCCTGATCCGTCCAGCAGGGAAGTCTGACATCGAAAAATTAATCGCTGGTCTCCCTGTGCTAGTGTCGGTGGGATGACTAGGATAGCTTACTCTTTCCCTTCCCTCCCTGCCCACATGTTTACCTTGCCTACCACCCACCTACCAACCAACAGCATATATCAGCTGATCGTGTCTACTAGCTCGTTTGTGTTGAGGGATATTTAGGAGAGCTTAAATCTTTCCTATTCCACTCTTTCTGATTACCTTGTCTAATACTTGCCTATCTTGCATACGACCTGCCTATCTGTCTACTTACCCTGTTCATTACCCACTTGCTTGATCTATCTAGCAGGAACTTCAAAAATCGAACTATTTTCACTGGTTCATTTATGAGTGTTGGTGGGAGGTTTCAAATAGACTAAATCTTTCCTGTCAACCCCGTCCTCTTTTCCCAACTGCCTTGCCCACTGCTTCCCTGCCTACCTTACTCACTACTCACATGTATGATCTCTCCAGAAGGAACGTCTAAAATTGAACATTTATTTATTATGCCTCTGTGTCGGTGGGATGTTTTGAATATCTTACACTTGCCTGACCCTCCTCACCCTGCTTTCCCCACCTCCTGCTCACCTTGCTGTAACCTCCAGGATGGGAAAAAAAAAATCTCTGGTCTCAGGCTGTGTCCTAAATACTGAGATTCAGTTTGGGCTCGAGTGAATTTTACCGCAATACGGAACCCCTCCAATATCCGACGTAATAGAGCCCAAGTAATGTCCAGGACTTGATCCTGTCCGGGACTTGGGCAGAATGCCCTTGGACAGGTACTTATAGACCCCAACCGAACCTAACTTTGAAAGCCACCTAGATAACTCCCTACCAGACATGCACAGCACCTATTTATGACCCTATTCATACAAATAAGGGACAGAAACCATAAAATAAATGAAAAGGAACAAGAGAATGAGAAATTAGAAGTAAGAAAAATATTTAGCAGTGTAAAGGGTACTTATGACGGTTGGTAGGCGGGAAGTGGGGAGGATGCAGGGGCGCACTAGTAGACGTCACCGGAACTACGCTCCAAAACACAGCTGTTCGTCACCGCGCGGCAAATTTTAGGAGTAAGGATGAACAATTATCAGCTTTTTTTTGTGTGTGTATTTTGATGTTTTTTGGCCATTATTGGTGTCCCAGTTCGTTTCAGACATTCATCCGGTCTTTTGTCTGGATATCTTAGGGAATATCCGAGACTTGGACTAATGGAGCCAAGCCCAAAATATCCGGGACATAAGGTGACCAGGTCTTGGTCGTCCGGGTCTTAGAGGGGTTACTTATTGGTAAACGTATGATCTTTTACTTGAAATCGGATGTTTTGGTGAGTACCAGTATGTAACCATATTTTTACCAAAGCCTACATTAAAATAACTAAGCTCACCACTTATGTTATATATGTTTAGTATATCTATAACACGAAGCATCACTCGAAATGTTTATCATCATTATCTAAGAAAATCATCATAGCAGGTTCATGTATTAAACTCTTCTCTCATGAAAATATTACAATAATGACAGGCTAATGGGTCATATTGTTAAGACTGCATACGAGGGACACATGTAATCGTTAATGGTCATGTGGCTTTTACAATTCTAACATGACTTTTTTTCTATGTATGCTACCCGACTTTGTGCACAGACTACATTATACCTTTTAATGGCTCAGGTTAGATTAGACAGCCCGTTCCCTATGGTTCGGCAGTTCTATACCCATCAGAAGAGCATCACTGCTTCACATGTCACTCACTTTCACCTACAAGGTATGTGTTGTTGTACTTCAGTTTACTAGCCATGAATCTGTAATCATTAAATTTAACTGTAGTCATATTATGATTAACACTGATTTATGGCATGGCACATTCATACAGTATGTACGGTATATGGTCAAAATAATAATCTGAACGTGATAAAATATGAAAGTTTTGGTAATAACATGGAAATGAAGATGGCAAGCCAGGTGGAGATGTCAACAAATACACAGGTGTAAATATGAATTACAATATGCATCAATATACACCATTCCGTAAACGCAATTATAACCT
>JAGKTI010012800.1:13284-24015 GCA_018397915.1 Birgus latro
CCGTCAAACAAGCAACACAGCCTGCAAAAAAAAAATAATAATAATAATAATGATAGTAACTTCTAATCAGATACCAAATATACACAGAATTAAACCGTTAAAGTAAGTGCTCCTGTTCAGAATCCGAAAAAATGATCACCAACTGGTTACATATGGGTTGTATTGGAAGCTGATGAGGCAAGATGAGACCTGACTGCAGCAACTATCTCGTCATACCGGTCTAGTTTCACCAAAGTACGCTTTACCCTGTACGAATCTATACAGAAACTCGACTGCACAACGCAACTTGTGCCTGAAAATTCCATCGCCAGTTCACTATGCAACCTCAGCAACCCCCTTTCTCTAGCAACCTAGCCTATATGAATGTACTTGGTCAATATGAAAATGAACTAGCACCAAAGTACAGCGCTCCAGCAGAGACAATGATAAAATTTAAATTAGTCCATCAAGGAGTCAAGGCAGGTATGTCAGGATGGAGACCTCCCTGCACAGGTGTGGGGCTACCAACCTGTCACACACCCCAGCTACTGTAAGTTATAATTTTCTAATCACCCAATAATTATACTAGCCTGCAGTTATATTGAATTACCCATCTATCATTATGATGACTTTTTCTCGCATAAAATGAACAGAAAATATTACACTTCCACATGTCAAGGGAAAATCCACCCCAGTAGCCATGTTGGTATGCATGCACCATACCAAAACACACGTCTCCAATACATCTGGCCCTTGATTACTTATCTGCAATATATTCGCATACCTTGTGAATACAATATCATCACACTAAAAAAAATGAAGTATGCTATCTATAACGTGGAAGTACTTGCAGGCAAGCTGACCTACTAAACTTGCTTGTTCGCTAAGTTAAGAAACCTCTATGCAAACCCGTATTTTTTAAACTACACCTTAAGTAGTAACTTAGCCTATAAGGATAGCTTTGGGTTACATGGAAACGGATTTGCATCAGTGTACAGCGCTCCAGCACTGAAGAGGATCATTTCGTCAAGGACCGATGGTGGGCATAGCAAGAGCGACGCCACACTGCTCAAGTGCAGGGCTGCCAACCTGTCACACTCCCAGTCTACGTGAAGTGTCAATATGTCTACCTAAATACTACTACTACTAGCTAGCGGTTGAAATCAGTTACCTTTACATCGTTTTCCCTGTCTTTTCCTCAAATAATTAAACACAATACATAAAACCAGGTTCCAATTATTACGAATATTTCTACGTCTGCCATCCCCGCCATGTTGGTTCGCCTGCACCTAGTTAAAGGACCACCGTGTGATTTAATCCAAAGTAAACAAATACGTACAATACTTCCAGCCTCTCGTCACATACTTCTCATTTACTTCACCACCCTATGGGCACAAAACCTGCACGCGGAATGCTTGGAAAGAGGTATAAACGGGGTATTTGCTGGAAGAAACGGCCTACTCAACAAAAAATGATGGGTGGCAAGTGCACCGAGTACTTACATTGTTGTTTCTCCTGTCAGTCGAGCTATACAGGACCAATGTGCATGTCTGCCGCTGCTCCTTCGTGTAATATCACCGTGAAGCACATCCTGAGTCCAGTTGCCATTGTCTTTACCCGGGTAATTAGCAGTTTATTCCGGACGTCACTCACTGCCAACACCAACTCAGCTCGCGAATGAGATGATGTTTTAGTTCAGAGTTACGTTATGATTTATTTTCAAAAATTTGTATATGGATACACTTACCGATAGATTTTGGCCATCATATTAATAAATAACATAATAATTATTTAAAAATATATGGTACAAAATAGCGATGAATATTAATATAATTATGTTCTAATTCTTGATTACGTAAGTAGGAAATACACAGCTGAAAGTCGCTGCACTGTGTTTCTGCGATTAATGGTATCAATTCACGTGGACATAAATTTGACTTGGACTTTAATTTGGAGTGGTCTCGCTATTAGTATGTGTTTCCTTTATTGTTAAGCTCATGAGTTGCAAGAAATTTGACATAATCCTCAGTTATGCATACGGATTACACGACTGAAATGATCCTGACTTCTTGCAAAAACTCGCCCTAATCTCGGTCACTGACAACATTTTCATCTACGCACAGGCATCACCATCAACATCATTATTATTATTTTCCCCACAGGTGCCTCAAGATGGGTAAGGTTGGGTCTAGGAACAAGGAAAGAGATAGAACGAAATTACAACTACTAATGAAATGGGCCACACAGTCATTTAGGGATGATTTTAAGTATTCAGAATCCTAGAGCCACATCTAATCAGATGCACTTTTTTTTGTCTTTTAAAGAATGCACCTACTGGAGGACATAACTTCTATATTTGATAAAGATATGGCATATATATAACAAGTTGCAAAACATAATAATCCATCCATCCATCATCCAATCCTACGCTGCCCCATGAGGAGCAGAGGAGCCCGGGGGCTAGGCAAGTTGGTCCTGACAAAAGATGAGTGACCAGCTTGACTCATCCCTGAGTGGCATTACGTGAGCAATAACCCTCAACCACCCCTTGGATATAAACCTGCACAGGCACAATCCGACTGGAGCCCCTTAAAAACCCACTAAACCACCAGGCGCCATAAATTGGTTATATGGTTACCACCCAGCGTAGTATATGGTTTCCTGGTGTACAGGAAACAAAACAGAATAAAATTTTTATTTTTCACATTACTTCTTCATCGATTTATGACTGACAGCCTCAGTAGGTAATATACTGAACTTTACTGTCTCTAGTATCATATGTAAAAGATAATCTCTACCCTCGCTGATGTATGTGATCAAGAAGGTTTTGTCTTGTAGCATTTTCATCCATGAATTGCTGTTATATTTACGTACAACAGTTTTTATAATATTTTAGTTGTCATGTAATTCCAGTATGATATTAATGAAAAAAATAAAAAGAATGAATAGCAATTGGTAACTTACGGTCAGTTTCCTGTCGTAATTAGGGTAATGATCTTAGTGAAAATTTGCACTTTTTCTTCGCTGTCCATCCTGAAAACCAATTGCAGTTACGATAGGAACTATTTGTACATTTGCCTGTAAATCAAAACTAACGTGTAGCCTAGTACTACTGCTTCACGATGATTCAGTCTCGGTTGCAATAAAGAATATATCGTAATAATGTATATTCTGCAAACTTTTCCTTATGTTTCTAGACATCTAATGAGTAGCCTGGTATCATGTGTTTGCTGAAGTATACCGACAGAATAAAAGAATGATGGATGCTTGAGTGTGGTTATACGCGATGGCTATTCAGTATGCCAAGCCCTCCCTTTTTCATTCCTTCAGCCAGAAAACTTTTTCCCCCTACTTTCGAACAATTTTATTTAGCTTTGGCAAGACTTTTGTACCGAAGGGCTCAATGAAGGCTATATCAGACTTCTATAATTCCACTGTCTCATAAATTCATGAACAGGTTAGGACTGAAATGTTGAAAGGGAGTAATAATAAAGCAGTGGTAGTAGGACAACCTTGGTCAATCTGGCCGAGCAGACTTATCAACCGCAGGCAAGCAATCGGGTATGCGGGGCTGTCCCGTGCAGTGAACCAAAGTTCCTTTGTGTTGGACAGCGCCTCGCCAAAATGAGGAACGGGGCAGTGCGTGGAGGTTCGGTTCCTGGATGGACACCACATCTTCACCCAGATAACAGGGGCACCATATTAGGCTACACATCACCCCGTTATTTGGTTGTATGGTTGCCACCAAGCACAGGAAACCATTAGGCTTGTCACTCATGTCGAGCCACCTAAGGAAGAAGGTAGGCAGCATTACATCAAGTGAGTGAATGATGGTCGCCACCACTTACCACAGTTTGTGGTAATAATGCAATAGTGAAAATAACATTTTGACTAGAGAAGGAGTCTGAATCCCCCTCAGGCAACTAACAGTGGAAGGATGGATGCATACTTACTGTAGGTTCGGTGCCTATCCAAGTGCTATTCAGACGGTATATTTTAAGTGCCGTGTGATTGTAATCCCTTATATACTGCATTTAATTGGGTTATAGATGCATTTTATCTGTAACTTGAAATCATAGTGAAAGGATATATATATTTTTAATTCTAAGTGGAGTGAGCTGATACAAGAATACGGACTCTCCCAGTACTATGTTGTCATATTAACCTATTCAGTCTAATGACGTTTCTTTATATTCACTCTTGTTACCACAAGACGACTTATCTCGAGTAAGGGCAGACCTCTGTTAGTGAAGGGGCTAATGGAAGCTGTATCTGATTCCTCCAGTTCGAGCAAAATTATCTGGAGATAGGAAGAGCACAATTAGAAATACATCCTCGGATTGAAGAACTTAAGGTGGCTCCCTAGCATCTTTTCCTTGCCATATTATTTCCACATGTGGACACTGACCTTCTCATGGCTGATATTACTACAGACTATGTCGAAAAAAAAAAGAACGCCCAAGAAGATAAGAAGGTGAAATATGTAAAATAAATTGTTCTGGAAGAAGTGCGAGAGAGCCTACAAAATTACAGGAGATTACAGGGGGGGGATGCTCTTAAAGTAGTTTACTGTTAATACTTGACCTTGTGTGACTTCCTCAGCTGAATAAAATCGTCTGGTATAAGCTTTAATGGTGTTATAAATCTCCTGCACTAAGCTCCATACAACTGTCTGGTTTAGCTGGGATGGAATGCTAGAGTTGTCCCGATCATGAGAGTTAATTTGTTTCTCACTTTCCACCTCTTCACATCATAGTGTGGATACTTTCGTGACCTAATCGTTTAAGAGTCTTCTTTCTTCCAAACACTTATTAGTTTGTCATTCCTTTATCTCTTCACCAGTTCGTTTCATACTTGGTGCAACTGTTCAGTGAGCGAATACATTCATTTTTTAGTCCTTTTACAGTAAAGGGCTTTATGGTGTCGAAGTTAAACCACACAGACACACACACACACACAGACACACACACACACACAAAATTTGGGAGCCTATGTTTTTGAAAATTCAATAATCAGCATAAAACAATTTACAGAGAAGATTTTCAGAGTACTGTACCTGAGTGGAGACCATTCTGCACTCCCTTGAGAATGTTGGCAGTTGCTTTAGAGATGACCCAGATGTAGTCTGTGAAGCTGAGATTTATTTGGTTATTACCTGACCACTGAACCCATTCAGTCCGATGGCGCATTTTTACTAAATTCTTGTTATCTTTGCTGCTTTTTGTTCATCTTGGGAGAAACCATTGAAACTGGAGAGGTTAGACATCGCCTTCATCTACCGCTTCACTACATGAGGTACTTCAAAAATTGATTTTCGTCTGGAGGTAGAAAGAAAAAAAAATGTCATTGAAGTGATTAGGTACACCTATTGCTTCTTCATGCAGAATAATTTAGTGTATCAATATTCATGCTAGGCTGCTTAAGGGAATACAAGAAATTTTGCCCGAGTTTATTTGACTTCATACCATTTAAATACACTTTCATGGGTACATTTCTTCCTCGATATGAAGATAAAAGGAAACCCAAAGTCAAACATACAAGATAATGAAAAGCAATCCAGTGTTAGGTACAAAGAATAATCAAATTGAATAAAAAAATGGGTAAAGAAAAAAAGTTCTGTTGCAGGTTATTGAAGTGAACTAAATGCTCAACACCTGACGTTATTTTTCACCGTGAGTAAAGAATATTATTTATGCATCTCTATTACTATGCAATATGGGACTACGTTTTGTTATAAAGGATAAAGCACATCAACAATTACGTGGAAACATATGCACTGACTCTAAAATACTATTTTATCCTTACATTAATGGGTAGATATAAGTGGTGTGCATTGGGCTATAGATGTAATATAAAGAACATAAGATAAACACATGGACGCCTTAAATACATTAGTCACCCTGAGTTATTTCATTATCGACCCATACCCCCTTTACTAAAACAATAGGGATTAGTACTACAGTAACACTAATACAACACAAAATTGTACTCCAATAACACTAATTCAGTATAGTTGGTATACGGATGTTGCAAAGTTACAGAAATTGTCAGTACATGTACTTCATAAACTAAGTTAGTATTAACAAAATCACAACAGTGTACTAATGTTAACACTACTGGATGTTAGTTATAACAAGCAATGTTTAACTTTATTTTGAGGGATGAATATGCTTTTTGGGAACTATTTGCTCAGTGTTCAACATAATTTCATGAATTAAACCTGGGTCAGCGTTTTGGTTTACAGTCTTCCCCTCATACCATATGCGTTTATAGGCGTGCTTCATATTTCCAGCATTAATCTCTTGAAATGGGTTACGTATTTTTTGTTTATTCTTGCTGGTACTAACTGCTTTTATTCACCTTCTGTGAGGACTCTACTACTGAAGGGGTTTCTTCACGCTGCATTTAACCCCTCCAGATGGAAAAGTTTATCTAAAAGCGAATCCAATCGTCACGTGATGAAAATACAATGAAAGAGACATCCCATGGCTCAATGGGTTTAGGTAGCACTGTCTTGCTTATTTTCGACTGGGAGAAGCTCTTTATATGAGAACTAATACAGAATCTACAAAACTGAAAAGAAAAAAAAAAGCGAACAAAGCTTCTGAATTTATTTAGAGACATTTCTCGAAACCTGAAGCCTGCCTGTAAACAAGGAAATTGGGGATGAGGGGAGGAGGAAACCCTCTTGTGAAATCCCACATTTGAGAACCCCTGGTACTCTAAGACAACTAATCTTCTACTAGAGTTTCTTAACATACTAAGTTCAAGCAAGACAGTTTTAGAATAACATCTAATTACTAGACATTGCTAAGTTACACCACCATTCACAGCTACCTTACAGCGTAATAAAATGAGTTACCTGCAGGGAAGATAGGGCAAAGGTGGGTGTAATCGGCGAGAGGGACTGTGAGAGTACGGAGACTAGATGCGTAGTTGTAGTGTGCTGTGTGGTGGGCTTGAGCGTGTGTTCAGGTGAAGGGCAATCACCGTGGGGTCTTGTGTGGATCCCAGTTTTGTTGAAAAGTGTTGGTACCCTGTGTTGTCCTATGGTCTGCTTGTTCATGAACAGCGACCTTTCTTGTATGTATAGTGTTTCTGTAATTAAGAGTTGTATAGAGACATGTCAGAGTTTAATGATATCATGCTATCTGTCAGTAGTCTGGCTAGTTATGCCCATTTTATTTATCAGTAGTCTGGTTAGTTCTGTCTGTTTTATATGCTGTTTATGTGATCCTGTCTGTATGTGCATTTCACTGGTGTTTGACTTTTGCTGAACTTCTTTTACTGTTTTTTTCTGAATGAGATGTTCAGATTTAGTTGTTTTTGTAGCAGATTATGGGGTAAAGCTTTACATGTTATTAGTGAAGGCAGCATTATTTTTGGAATATCGGATAAAACACACTTAAATGTTTTATACTTTAGTGCCATTCGGCTGTGGTATATGACATTCATTCCACTGATCATAACGTCAAAATATGAAAAATACGATAATGATGTAACATGCAAAGTAAAATGCATATTTTTCAATAACTAGAATGAAAATTCTGAATATTTATCACGGAAGTCAGAAAACAAATAATAAAAAGAAAATCGTAAAACTTTGCTAAACTGATACAATATTTATTACCACAGACATCAAATCAGCATTTCTCCTTCCTCCCTTCCACAGCTATTCCATTGTGTGTGTGTGTGTGTGTGTGTTTGTGTGTAGGACTGTAGGATTGTAGGATGCATAATGAATCTTTAAGGAACAGGTTCTCTCAAGTCTCCCACACCGCCTAGACATGTAATCTACAGTAATTGTCTTAGGAGGCTTGCTGATAGCCCGCCTCTTCTTTACTATACCCGTTTCACTTTTACCTGGCCTATATTTTTGTCCTTTTGCAGCTATTATCTTGTAGCTCAGTGGCGGGAGGAGACAGTGCTAAAGCTCTACATTCTTTCCACTGCGCTTCTTCGTGACTAACATCGAATTATGGGTTAATCCCTCGTTACAACTCAGCATTTAGGGTGGAGAGATGACAGTTTTAGGCCAAGTTATAGTAAAACGATTATAGTTTTACTCCGACATATGGCACATTAACTTTCCGCTATACGCTATTTATGTTACCCATATCGACAAAAAAAAAGATAGATAAAATAAAAGAGAATGATGAGGTGCAATATGCAAGAAAATAATTGTAAGGTCGGTGCCACAGAGCCACCTCTGGGTCCATTCTACGTAGTTCTGAATCTTTCTTGACACCTCTTCCTTGGCGATTTATTCTGCACATTACATCTGAATATTCTTTTGCATGTCATTAAAACTAAATATGTCGATATTAAAATGACACAAGAACCATACAGGAGAATGCCAAGATGTGATACGCAAAATAAATCGCTAAGGAAAATATGTTACGAAGCCTCCTACGGCATTTAGAATACTGGCTGGATGGTGGGTGAGTGGTTGATGGTTTGCCAGGGCGCCACAAGGGCCATGATTCGACGCTGCTGCAGCTGACGATGCTCCTTGAAAGAAAAAAAAAAAAAAAAAGATAATTCTTAGTCAGAGTATATCTAAGCTGGAAGAGTTAAGGCATTTCTGTCATTGCATATATTAGCTCTCTCATGGTCGGAAAAACTCATGTACGTCTATTGTGTTCCAAATAACGCCAGACGACTTTACTCAGCTGGGAGTGAGTCACAGCAGGCTATATCTAACTCCTCCAGCTTGAAAGGTCCCCGTCATATACACCTCCTAGTCTACAAAACGTTCTATAGTTCGCCAGCAGCCTCGTGAAATCATGCTGAGCATTTCCCTCCAGCTCAGCAAATCGCTTTCAAAATTTGCAAAAAAATGAAGAGGTTAAATAAACAATAACATAATAAACCGTCATGCAAGGTTGCAAGTTCATGGCCAATATCTTCTTTTCCCTTATGTACCTTCAAGCCTGCAAAGCCTAAATAATAATAATAATATTAAAAATAAATATCTTCAAACATTAAAAAAAAATCTCCAAGCCTCTCAAACTCCCCACAAGTCCGAATCCAACCTTGCAAATATATATCCCTAACAAATACTCCCCTCCCTTGCTCTCTTCCCCTTCCCCACCTCCTCCTTCCCTTCCCCTCTTACTCCTCCCTCTTCCCCCCTCGTGTCAGTACCTGGAGGGGCCGTGATGCAATAGTGATGGAGCAACATGCAACATTGAGGCGGCTGGTGGGTGGAGACTGGCCTGGATTGAAGGCTTGAGCTGGACACCCCAAAAGTTTGTCTCGATTGTGATTACCTTCTTGGGAACTTAATTAACCTGCCGTGGCCTCCTCCCTCTCCTACTCTTCCTCCTCCTCCTCCTCCTCTCTCTCTCTCTCTCTGCCAAGACATTAATCAGGCTCATTTTTAACCTTCTATTGAGCGGAGAGTTTCATACAGGTAAAAATTCCCGGCTGACGTTTTTCCTTACTAAAACATGCTGTTAGTATATCGCATTCCAGAGGTTAAGTTCTTACTGTTCTTTTTTACATCCGATGTTTTCCTTCTTCTTACTTTTCTTACATTTCAAAGCGTGTTAGTGTTTTATACCATACCTCATTTTCTTCCTCATTTTCCTATTTGCTTCCCTGTACTTTTCTTCTATCCTGCTTTGCCCCTCTACTTCAGCCCATCACCCTCTCATGGTCGGGATACTTTAAGTGTTCTGTTGAAGATAAAGCCTGGGGATTATATTAGGCTGAAAGTGAATCATACGAGCAACCGAATATTAACATCTCTAACTAGCCACACTCCTTTCTAAACGAGACTTCTTGCCTTGGTTAAATAAAATCATCTGTAGGTAAGATGAATAAATTAACAGGTGTCATCGTACTGAGACTATTTCTAACTCTTCTAGTACGAGATGCCTTTACTAGTGATTAAATAAAATGGTTCTAAGTGGGACAGAGAAGATTAAACACCTTCACTATATGAGGTCTTTCCTATACTGAATTAAAGTCTTCCAGTAATAATATACATGGCATCATTGTGCTGAAGTGGCTAAGATATTCGATGTTTCCTTTGTAAACCGTCTACATTCCCTCCTCCAAAAAAACATAAAGAACAGTTCCGAAAAATGTCAATAATACAAACCATGGAACAATACAAGACCAAACATAACATACATCGTCTCTACCTAAACCTTGATCTTATGACAAGGCTTCATTACCCCCCCCTCTCTCTCTCTCTCTCTCTCTCTCTNTTTAACCTTCTATTGACCGAAGAGTTTCATATAGGTAAAAATTCCCGGCTGACGTTTTTCCTTACTAAAATATGCTGTTAGTATATCGCATTCCAGTGGTTAAGTTCTTACTGTTCTTTCTTACATCCGACGTTTTCCTTCTTACTTTTCTTACATTTCTAAGCGGTGTTAGTGTTTTACCTTATTTTCTTCCTCATTTTCCTATTTGCTTCCCTGTACTTTTCTTCTATCCTGCTTTGCCTCTCTACTTCAGCCCATCACCCTCTCATGGTCGGGATACTTTAAGTGTTCTGTTGAAGATAAAGCCTGGGGATTATATTAGGCTGAAAGTGAATCATACGAGCAACCGAATATTAACATTTCTAACTAGCCACACTCCTTTCTAAACGAGACTTCTTGCCTTGGTAAAGTAAAATCATCTGTAGGTAAGATGAATAAATTAACAGGTGTCATCGTCCTGTGCCCTTCTCTCTCTCATCCTTTCCCCCCCTCCTCCTCCTCTCTCTCTCTCTCTCTGCCAAGACATTAATCAGGC
>JAGKTI010012801.1:0-24012 GCA_018397915.1 Birgus latro
CTGTAGCCTACTTTTTTTTGGTTGATTTGGAAAAGGCCTTCAACAGAATTCCTAGGAAGGTGGTGAGGTGAGTATGAAAAAGCTTGGGATTGAGAAGTGGCTGGTTGGATTGGTTATGGTGACTGTTTCTGGTTGTTCAAACCCAGGTGATAGTGAATGGAGATTTGAGTGATGAGTTTTCCATGAATGTTGGCGTGCATCAGGGGTCAGTCTTGAGCCCCTTATTGTTTGTCGTGATGCTTGAAACTCTCACATAACTTAAGAAATGGACCCCCATGGGAGAAGTTGTATGCTGATGTCTTGATGTTGACTGCAGAGAATGAGAGGAAAGTCAGGGCAAGATTTAGGAAACTGAGAGATGGAATGGGGCAAGAGGGTTTGAGAGTAAGTGTGTATAAAACAAAGTTGATGATATCTAGGGCTGGTGACAGTACCATCAGTGTACAAGGAGTGTGCCATGTGCAGTTTGTCAGAAGGGTGTGGAAAGTTACTCCATCTTGTGTAGTGTTTGTGATAAGTGGGTGCATAAGAGGTGTAGTGGTATTAGAGGTAGGCTGCAAAATTATCCTGATTTCATGTGTGTGGCATGTCGGGAAAAACATGTAAAGACTGTCAGGCGTGAAAGGACTGATCTTGCAGGAGACTGTTTTGTGTGTGGAGGAGTTTATTATTTGGGGGACATGTTATGTACTGGAGGTGGGTGTTAGTGTGTGTGCGCACGCACACATCTAAGTCACGAGTGATGATGTCATCGGAGGGTTCCTGTGGTTTGCTACTGGGAGCCTTGGGAGTTCACGTCGTGAAGCCGGTGAGCGTGGTTGTCTAGTTCCAACACTGGTAGCAGAGCCTAGTTCGAGAATGGCGTCGTGTTCGACCAAGTGGCCTCCAAAACTGGAAAATGATTCCACATATGAGAGCTGGAAAAAGGATATTGGCATTTGGTGCGAACTGACGGACCTAGCGGCAGAAAAACAAGCGTTAGCTATACATCTGTCATTGTCTGGGAAAGCGAGGGTGGCGTCTTCGCAGATTGAAACAGATGTTCTGAAGCAGAAGGATGGTGTTCAGACCCTGCTGAAAAAATTAGACGGTTTGTTTCTCGTGGACAAAGGACGTCGACAGTTTGCAGCGTTTTTTGAGCTGTATAACTTTAGAAGAGCCAGTGATATGAACATTCGGGAGTTCGTGACAGAATTTGAGCATGTTTACTTTAAATTTACCAAGCAGGGCATGGAACTGCCAAATTCTGTGATGGCTTTTATGCTCTTAGCTGCATGCAAACTTTCAGACAGTGAACGACAATTAGTGATGTCCGCGATAACTGAGGTGACATACGAAAATATGAAATCTGCCCTGAATCGTATTTTTGCTAGTGAAATTGGCAGGCAGGACGAGGCACCGGTGTCTGCCAGGGAGGTGAAAGACGAACCAGTATTTTGGAGTGACGAAGTTGAGGGTGACGAAACGCTTTTTGCTAGAGGTACTCGACGAGGACGGAGAATGTTGCGGGGTGGTGCAAAACGTGATCGACGTCGGGGTAGTGGCCGATTTTCAACTGTATCTGCTAGAATTCCCCAACGCTCATCCACCGGCAGGAGGCAGAACCCACTTGGGCCTGACGGAAAGGTATCGAAGTGTTTCGTATGTGATTCTAGATTTCATTGGGCACGTGACTGTCCTGATGCATACGAAAACGACGGCAGCCGAGAAGAGAATTCTGAAACAGTGCATCTGTCGATGTTTATGGGCTATGCTGATGATGCCGCTAGTAGAGGTAAGTCACAGACTCTAGTAGAAGAATCTAAGGGATGTGCTCTTTTAGACACAGGGTGTTCTGCAACTGTATGTGGAGTTGAATGGATCAACTGCTATCTAAGTGAGCTCACTGATTATGAACGTGATGCTGTAAGAGAAGAAGCGTCATCCTCAATGTTTACCTTTGCTGATGGTGTCACAGTTTCTTCCCTCAAACGTGTTACTCTGCCCTGCTACGTTGGAAACATGCGTGCTACCATCGTGACTGATGTTGTGGACTGCAATATTCCCTTGCTGTTGAGTAGACGTTCCATGAAAAAAGCAAAAATGGTGATTAACCTTGGAACTGACCAGGTCAAAATTTGTGGAACTATCATTGATTTAAAGTCCTCATCTTCAGGCCATTACTTACTTCCAATTTCCTTATGACTAGATCGTAAATTTTGTGAAACAATCATGTTGGCAACTCGTGGGGGTGACGTAGAAAAAACCGCTTTGAAGCTTCACAGGCAATTTGGACACCCTACATCGGCAAAACTAATTAAACTGATCACAGATGTGGGAATTAAAAGTTCAAAACTGGAACAGGCTGTCAAGGCTGTATCTGATGCTTGTACAGTCTGTTGCAGATTTAAGAAAGCCAAGCCCCGACCCATAGTCAGTTTGCCCATGGCGTCTAAGTTTAATGAAGCCATAGCCATGGATTTCAAAGCTTGGGGAAAGCATTATTTCTTAGTCCTTGTTGATTTGGCGACCAGGTATTGTAATGCGATAGTAATCGCAGATAAGTGTGCGCCCACCATTATCAAAGGAATATTTCGGAGTTGGATTGTTGTGTTTGGCACACCTAGAAAAATTCTTACAGACAATGGCTGTGAATTCAATAATGCGGAAATGCGAGCATTGGGAGAGGCCTTCAATATCAAGATCATGACAACGTCTGCAGAGAGTCCTTGGAGCAACGGAGTCTGTGAGCGTCAAAATGCAGTCATTGGTGACATTGTTAGGAAGGTAATGGCTGATAGCCAGTGTGAATTGGATGTGGCCTTGGCATGGGCAGTAATGGCAAGAAATGCTCTTACCAACTACTCAGGCTTTTCTCCTAACCAACTTGTTTTTGGTCAAAACCCTAGTCTGCCTAATGTGTACGCAAATGATCCTCCAGCCTTGGAACCTTCATCACCATCGAAAATTGTGAGAGACAACTTGAACGCTCTTCATTTAGCTAGACAAGAGTTTATGAAGACCGAATCAGATGAACGCTTGGCTAGGGCTCTGCGGCACAACGTACGTTCGAGTGACCTAAACGACATCCAGAATGGAGATGAAGTCTTCTACAAAAGAAATGACAGTCATGTGTGGCACAGTCCTGGAATTGTAATAGGCAGAGATGGGAAACAAATTCTGGTGAGACACGGCGGTGTATACGTGCGAGTGCACGTATGTCGTCTAGCGCGAGCGCCAGAGCAAGATACTACAGTCGAAAGTGATGTCAGCAGTGATGAGAAGAAAAATGTTGTCCAGGAGAAGCCTAATGACGATCCTACGCAAGTGTTGAATGACTATCCACCAGATGACGAGTCGGATGATGGTGTGGTCCCAGTCGATGAGCCTCCCACAGTTTCTGTTCCGATTAATCAGCTTCCCAAAGTTTCTGTTGGTCAACGTATAAAGGGAATACATTCAGAAAGTGGAGAGTTGGTGTCTGGAAGGATTATAAGTCGGGCAGGTAAAGCCACTGGAAAGTACAAACACTGCTATAATTTGAAGAGGGACTCTGATGGCAGCATTGATTGGATAGATTTGGAGAATGATCTTAGCGAATGGGAAGTGGTTGATGATGACACAGAACTGCTTGTTCTTTTCACCTCTGAAGCCGTATTATGTGCTAAGGAAAATGAAATTACAAATTGGCAGAATAATGATGTGTATGAGGAAGTAGATGATGTTGGGCAAGGTGCCATAACGGTTCGATGGGTTGTGACAGAAAAACTGAAAAATGGAAAGCCTATTGTTAAGGCCCGCTTAGTCGCCAGAGGATTTGAGGAAGACACAGTGGATCTCCGAAAAGACTCGCCTACTTGTTCAAAGGAAGCAGTGCGTTTGGCACTTTCTTTGGCCTCCACCAACCAGTGGGATTGCCACACTATGGACGTGAAAGCTGCCTACTTGCACGGTAACGACACTGAGAGAGTTGTTCATTTACGTCCTCCGCCTGAATATGCAAATGGTAAGTTATGGAGACTAAAGAAAACTGTTTACGGCCTTTGTGATGCTGCTAGGCATTGGTATCTGCGCGTAAAAGATCAGTTGTTGAGTCTCGGAGCTAAAGTATCATCACTGGATTCAGCGCTGTTCTCTTGGAGCAATGGTGGCAAAGTCGAAGGCATTGTATGCATCTACGTCGACGACTTCCTTTGGGCTGGTACACATGAGTTTGAACAGCAAGTGATAAACCGTTTGAGTCAAATATTCCTCATCGGCAGTTCAGAATCAAAAGCCTTCAAATACGTTGGTCTCAATGTCATCTCCAACATCGATGGCAGCATAACGCTCGACCAATTCTAGTATGCTTCATCCTTGAAACCAGTCACGCTGAGTAAACATCGTGCAGCAGTAAAATCAGGGGAGCTGTCCGAGTCTGAGAAAAAGGAGTACCGAGCATTAATTGGACAACTCAGTTGGATTGCCACCTACACTCGGCCAGATATTGCCTTTGATGTGTGTGAGTTGAGCGTGAATAGCAACCGAGCTACTGTAGCGGATTTGCTTAGACTCAATAAGGTGATCTCAAGGGTAAAGACTGACAACATGAAGCTATACATTCCAAGAATGGGGCCGATCGAGGACTGTCATATAGAGTGCTTTTCGGATGCCTCATTTGCCAACCTTGTAGGCAATGGATCTCAGGGAAGTTTTGTGATCTTCCTACGAGATGCTAGTGAGGCAAGATGTCCTATATTTTGGCAGACAAGGAAGATCAGGAGGGTCGTCAAATCTACCTTATCTGCTGAGGCGTTGGCGCTGCTTGAATGTGCTGAAACTGCTGTATATCTCTCCAACATGTTGCGTGAGGTTTCTGGATGTGGAAAGATCAAAATAAAGTGTTTCGTCGACAACAAGAGTCTGGTGGACGCCCTTTACTCCTGTAAGAGCGTAGAAGACAGGAGATTGCGCATTGATATTGCTGTGTTGCGGGACATGTTGGAGCGGGGGGAGATTGATGAGGTATCCTGGGTGGATACATCACAACAACTGGCTGATTGTCTCACCAAGAAAGGTGCTTCGACCGAGCGACTGTGTGCAGCAGTCAGCCGAGACTAGAAAGTTTAGAATACTTTAAGAGACATCACATATCTGTATGTGGTCATAGACTGGGTCTTGATAGTAATTAAACAAAATTCTATGTATTGGATACATAGTGTGCATCAGACGCAAATAGACCATCCAGCTTCGTCCTTGGAATCTTCTGTCAAATTTAGAAGAGAGGACGAGAGTGTTAGTGTGTGTGCGCACGCACACATCTAAGTCACGAGTGATGACGTCATCGGAGGGTTCCTGTGGTTTGCTACTGGGAGCCTTGGGAGTTCACGTCGTGAAGCCAGTGAGCGTGGTTGTCTAGTTCCAACAGTGGGGTTGGAGCTAGCTCTGTGGCTGGGGTAAGGAGTGGCTGGAGGAAGTTCTGGGAACTGTTGCCTCTCCTAACACCGAGACGACTCTCCCTCTATACTAAGGGAACTTTGTATGTGGCATGTATTAGGAATGTAATGGTATAACGTAATGAGATCTGGGTAGTAAAGGAAAAGGATTTTCATAGGCTAAACTGTACAGAAATGGCAATGATTAGCTGGCTGTGTAGTGCGCCCTTGAATACGAAGCCTGTGGGGGGGGAAGGCTAGGATTAAGATTGAAGACCTGAGAGGTAGGATGGGACTAAATATTGGTGTTGAGATAAGGATTGGTAGACTGAGATGGTTTGGGCATGATGAGTGAATAGATGATGACAAGTAAGGAGGGTGAGAAATGTGAATGTCGGAGGTAGGGCAGCGAGAGGCAGACCAAAGAAGACCTTGAATGAGGTCATAGAGTGTGACCTCAGGGATAAGGGACTGAATAGGAAGGATGCCAGAGACTGAACAGGATGGACAGCTGCCATTAGGTGGACAAGGAAGATGCATGCAAACAAGCTGGAGCCTTTACAAACAATACAATATGAACAATTAAATGATATGATACAATTTTATTACTGCAGAGATTTTATTATTACAACAAACCAAACCTACCTTGTACAATGACGGTGGCAAAGGATGAAAGCTGTGGAATGCCAGCATCAGCAGCTACAACAGTGAGAGTATGTTGGGCTTCTGTCTCTCTGTCCAGCTTTCCTGTCACTAGCACCACACCATCCTGTGACTGAACCTCAAACTTCTTGCAGCCAACTTCACAGGTGTAGTGCACTCGGCCGCCAGCACCTGTGTCTATGTCAAGTGCTAAGACCTGTAGGGGAGATTGTGGTCATGTGGTTAGAGAAATGTTCTGCTACTCAAAAGGACTGAGTTCAATATTAGGTTGGGGCAGTGGCTGTATGTATGTTTAGTACTGATGCCGGCAGTGGAAGAGGAAGGAGGTCAAATGGTTAGAGAAGTGGTCTGCTGTCCAAAAGGATGAAAGTTTGATCAGTGGAAGTCATGTGCAACCACACTTAGCAGATACTGTACACTGAAGAAATTAGATAAAAATTGTTCCCCACGCTGTATCTATGTCGATTCTGCAAGGTACAGGCTCAAAACTCATCCTAGACCATTATGACATGTTCTTCCATCATAATCATCATCATTATCAACATTGTTATTATCATCATCATCTTTGTCATCACCAATTTCATTATTATTATGCCCTTCAATCTGACTATGCATTTTTACAGCTTTTTATTGATGCGTCTAGATTATTTCAATCAACTCGGGAAAGATCCCTCATTTTAAGTGGGTTAATGAAGGGTGTAACCAACCTATCCATTTGGAAACGTCTCTCCCAAGCTGAATAAAATCATCTGGAATATCATGAACATAATATAAAATGTATCACTGGACTGAAGGGGTTATCACTATCATCAATATCCTGGCCATTTTCTCCCACTTAAACATGGGGTGAGGGAAGATACAGACTACTGCACATGCAAAGAGAAAATACAAAAGAGGGAGAACTATTAACAGCATGACCAATGTAATGGTCCACACATTCATCCTGGCTTTACCTCACAGGTCTAATCATCTATAATTATCATTTTATAGTAGTTTTCTTTATCAATGTGTTTCACATACATCTGCCAGAATTAAATAATGTATGTAATCAATGAAGAGGTTAATCATGTCCTGAAAGTTCCTCACCCATAAAACCACCTAGCCTTCCACTGCCACCTCAAACAGCTCCCCATTAAAGATGAGCCATATAAATTCCCATCTATCTACTGTATATACAGTATATATTTATCTTCAGTCAGACATTTTTATCTCAGAAGAGGTGCTGACAAATGAACTAGCTCCATTTCATCCTGTCCTATACCATCAGGCATCTCTCTCTCCTGTTCTCTGCCCTATCCCCTCCATGCTGTCTGAAGGCAGCAAAAATGTCTTAAAAAGGATGTACAATCATGGAAATAAATATTAGTACAATACTTTCATGACTCACTATACAATGGGGTTCCATCAAGTGAAAACCAACTGCACGACAAAATATCGCATAATGAGAATATCAGGGATTCAATGGGGCCTTTGACCATGAAACCTAAAATCTTAAAAACAAACTTATTAATTTAGGCTGTATTTCACACACAAAAGGTAATCACATCACTCAAAATTGCACACTGCACTATTTGTTGGTGAAGGAAAGTAAGAAGAAAGTGGATGAGGAGTTTGGGAGGAATCTGAGTGTGAAATGGAGGGAGAGTAAGAAATTGTTTTGGAAGGAGGTAAAGAAAGTAAGACAGTGTGAAAGGGGAAATAGTAGGGGAGTGAAAGATGGGAATAATAGATTGCTGGTGGAGAAAAAGAGAAATTTAGGAGATGGAAGGAACACTTTGAGGATTTGTTGAATGTAGAGAGTGAGAGCAGAGCAAGTATAAGTGGTTGGGGGATGGCTGGGAGAAGAAGAGGTGAGAGGAGGGAGGAAGAGATCAGTAGGGCGGAAGTAGTGGAAGCATTGAAGAAGATCAAGATGAGAAAGGCCCCAGGAATTGATGGAGTGTGTGGTGAAATGCTGAAGTATGGGGGTGAGATTGCTGTGGAATGGATATGGAAGTTGTGTAGATTGGCTTGGGAAGAGGGAAGGGTTCCAGAGGACTGGAAATCAGGTATAATTGCTCCTTTATATAAAGGAAAAGGGGATAGAGAAGTATGTGGTAACCATAGGGGTATTTGCATTCTTAGTGTGATTGGAAAGATATATGGTAGAATACTTATTGATAGGGTTAGGCGTATAACAGAGGAGTTAGTTGGAGAAGAACAAGGGGGATTTAGGAAAAGAAAAGGGTGTGTAGATCAGATATTAGAGAATGTACGAAGGAGCTAGAGCTACTGTGCGAGTGGATGGTGAGCTGAGTTCTTTGATCTGAAAGTGGGACTGAAACAGGGTTGTGTGATGTCTCCATGGCTGATTAATATATAAATGGATGGGGTTGTAAAGGAGGTGCAAGGTAGGGCAGTGGATGTGGGGGTGGATCTAATGAATGAGGGCAAGATGTGGAAGATTCCGGTGTTGTTGTTTGCTGATGATACAGTATTGTTGAGTGAAGATGAAAGGGAGTTGCAAGGTTTGATGAATGAATTTGGGACAGTGTGTAAAAAGAGGAATCTGAAAGTCAATGTGAACAAGAGTAATGTTATGGTGTTTGAGAGGAATGAAGTCACAGAATGCACAGTGAGGTTGGATGATGAGGATATGGAGAATGTGAGCGCATTCAAGTACTTGGGCAGTGTGATGAGTAAGGATGGAAGTTTTGAGGAAGAAATACTTGAAAGGGTACAGCAGGGAAGGAAGGTTGTTGGTTCATTGAAAGCGGTGATGAGAAATAGGGAGGTGAGTATGGAAGTCAAGAAGTCACTGCATGATAGTATGGTGATCCCTACCCTGACGTATGGAAGCGAGGCATGGACCTTGCTAGATGGTAACAAGTCAAGAGTGAGAGCAGTGGAAATGAATTACTTAAGAGGAGCATGTGGAATGACATGGAGGGACAGGTTGACAAATGAAAAAGTGAAGGAACGTTGTGGGGTGGATGTGGATGTGGTTGAGAAGATTAGGAGAAATACACTGAGGTGGTTTGGACATGTGGAGAGAATGGAGAATGAAAGACTGATTAAGAGGGTGTATGCAGGTGGCGTGGGGGGAGGGAGAGTGAGGGGGGAAGGCCGAGGATGAGGTGGAGGGATGGAGTTGAGAGGTATATGAGGGATGGGGGTGAGAGCTGAGGGGAGGGTAGGCAAATGGTAGGTGACAGAGCGACTTGGAGAAGTTTTGTCTGCAGCCACCCTTTGCGGGATTAGGGCGTCGGGCTATAGATGGATAGACTATTTGTTATGCACTTGCACTCTTATCTGGTGACAGCAATGGTGTTTTGATGGCCTTTCATGAACAAAATGATGTGAATGGCAGATGGTCATTCAAATGTAAATATTGGGTTGTCAACTTGGTTCAATCAACTGACTGGGAGGTACTGTTTGCAGCTGACTTGGAGGCTGTGTACCCATGGTAGTCATGATATCCAAGTACAAGTTTCAGTTTTTCACACATAAAAAGTTACCATTTCACTCAATATAACACACAGCACCATTTATTATGCACTTGCACTCTTATTTGCCAATAGCAATGGTGTTTCAGTGGCCTTTCATTAACAAAATGGAACAAAAAGCAGATGATCACAGCATATGTAAATGCTTGGCAGTCATCTTAGCTCAATCAGCTGACTGAAAGGCATCGTTCTAGTGAAATCAAAATAATTTTGCCACCTTTATTCCAAAATGGGTCTAACTTCTTGTTCAATATTATAGCAATTCCTCACACAGTGAACAATTTTATAATGAGACCTGCTGTTCATTTGTTTCATTCATTCATTTTTGAAGGCTCCAACATGCTTGCATCCGTCAGCCTTGAACACCTAATGGTGGCTCTCCATGCTGCTTGATCTCTGGCAGCTTCCCTATTCAGTCCTTTATCCCAGAGGTCACACTCAATGCCCTTGTCCCAAGTTTTTTTCAGAGTACCTCTCACAACCCTATCCCTGACATTAACACTTCTCACTTTCTGCACCCAGTTATCATCCTCACAATGCAAATACACTCCAGTCCCATTTTACCCCTCAACTCTTCCACTGTAAACCTAGCCCTCCCAGGCCTCACACTCTGGGATGCACTGCACATCCACCTAATCACTGTCATTTCTGTACATTTCAGCCTGCAAATATTCTCTCCTTTACTGCCCAAGTCTCACTACCATACAGCATTACACTCCTGGCACATGTTGCATACAAAGATCCCTTAGCACGTAGGAGAGTCCTCTCAAAGGCAACAGCTCCCTTAACTTCTTCTAACCACTCCTCACTCAAACCACAGAGCTAGCTCCAGCCCCACCTCCAGCACATAACATGTCTCCCAAATAAAAAAAATTCTTCCACACACTCAAGAGACTCACCAGCAAGTTCAATCCTTTCATGCATGGCAACATCCACATGCTCTCTCTGACACACCACACACATGAAATCAGCATTATCTCGCAGTCTACTTCTAATACCACTACATTTCTTTTGCACCCACTTATCACAGACACTGCACAAGATGGAATTACTTCCCACGCCCTTGTGGCAAATCACACATGGCCACCCTTCCTCTTCTTTGACAGTACCACCACCAGCCCTAGATACCATCACTATTGTTTCATCTGCATTTACTCTTAAGCCCTTGTACCCCATACCATCTCTCCACTTCCTAAATCTTAACTTCACCTCCCTTTCATTCTCTGCAATCAAAACCAAATCATCAGCACACAACATCCACCATGGGAGTCCATTTCTGATGTCATGTGAGAGGGCTGCAAATACCATGATAAACAACAAGCGGCTCAAAACTGACCCCTGATGTACACCAACATTCACAGAGAACTCATCACTCAAATCTTCATTCATCCTTCCCTTTTTTTTTCTTTTTTTTTTTTAATGTGTGTGACTCTGGGCATAGGCCTCACAGCCTGCTCCCGAGGCCCAGTAGTCCTCCTACATACCATACATCTCTACATGTCACCACTTTGGTGCTAAGACCCACCGTCCATATTGAATACATGCTAGGGCTGTCTCATACAGGACTGGTGTATTGGTGTTAGCGGGGGTATTTTTATGACATGACGGCGGGTCTTCTGGTAGATCAGTAAAGTCTGTTTTTATTACATTCAAATCTTTAAACTGTTCCCTACCCCAACAGGGATTTGAACCTGGGTCCGGTAGGACAGCAGGCCACCTCTCTGCCAACTGAGCTACCGCCTCCCCACTGGCTGTAAGCACCCACATACATGGCCATAACCATCCTAACCAGTCACTCCTTGATCCCAAGCTTTTTCATTGCCCACTAGGGACTCTGTCAAAGGTCTTTTCCAGATCAACAAAATCAAATGAAAGTTCCCTTTTCTTTCCTATATATTTTTCCTGAAACTGTCGAGCAATGAATATAGCATCAGTAGTCCCTTTGCCTGGCATAAACCTAAACTGCATCTCATCAATATTTACTCTTTCTCTAATTATACCTTCTAGAACTCTCTCCACTACCTTCATCATCTGGTCTAAAAGCCTTATGCCTCTATAATTTCCTCTTTCCAGGGCATCACCGTTCCCCTTGTACACATTTACAATTACACTCTTCAGCCAATCACCTGGAACAACACACCCATATATACTTATCAGGTCAGTGACTAACCTCACTCCTGTATCTCCTGTGGCTTTCACCAAATCATCAGTCAACCCGGACACACTTGCTGCCCTCGCCACTTGCATCCTGCCTATTGCTCTCCTCACAATAGCTGCATCAATCAAAAGCCGAGGGCCAAACACTGGATGTGCAGGCGCCAAACCTTCCATGTCCCAGTCAAACTCTTCATTCAACAACTTGCTGTAATGCTCTCTCCATGCATCTTTAATATCCCCACTGTCCACCACTACCAATCCTTCATCATTCTTCACACACTGCTCTCCTTTGATATCCCTATTCTCCCTCTTCATCTGATTTGCCTCCTTAAATATTAAATTCTTCCTTTCCACACATTAAGGTTATCAAGTAAAACTCTCTGTGACTCAGCCTTCAGCCTGTAAACTTCTTTTCTAGCCCTAAACTTGGGAGCGAAGTATTCCTCTCCGTTACCATGCTTCTCCCATTCCCAGAAAAACCTTCTTTTCTCCTTAACCACAGCTTCTACACCCTCATCCCACCACCAAGTCACTTTATGTCTTGGTGGGCCTCTTGTCCATCCACATACTGAATCAGTAACTCTCAAGTGCGTGCTCTTGAGGGCTCTGTAAACTGCAAAAGGTGCTAAGCCAGTGAACAATGATTTTTGAAACTATCTACCTATCTATTGCCAGATGCCTCAATCCCGCACGGGATGGCCACAAACAAATAGCCTCCATGTCGCTCTGTCCCCCACCATTTCACTACCCCACTCCCAACTCACACCCACCTCTCTCATATACCTCTCCACTCCATCCCTCCATCTCATCCTCGGCCTCCCCCTCCCTCTCGCCCTCTCCACCTCACTCACATACACTCTCATCGTCAGTCTTTCACTCTTCATCCTCTCCACATTCCCAAACCACCTTAACGTGTTTCTCCTAACGCTTCCAATCACGTACACAACCACACCACAACGCTCCTTCACTTCCTCATTTGTTAGTCTGTCTCTCAATGTGACTCCACATGCTCCTCTCAAATAACTCATTTTCACTTCTCCCACTCTTGACTTCTGTCCTTCCAACAGGGTCCAAGCTTCACTTCCATATGTTAGAGTTGGTATCACAATACTGTAATCGTTTTCGTTTTTGAAGGCTCCAACATGCTGGCATGCGTCGGCCTTGGTCACCTAATGGCGGCTCTCCACGCTGCTCGATCCCTGGCAGCCTCCCTGTTCAGTCCCTTAACCCTTAAGTCACACTTAATGACCTCGTCCCATGTCTTTCTCGGTCTACCCCTCCCAACCCCTCCCCCAATATTAACACCTCTCACCCTCTGTACCCAATTATCATCCCCCATCCTCTCCACATGTCCAAACCACCTCAGCCTACATCTCCTCATCACAACACCAATACACTCCAGTCCCATCCTACCTCTCAACTCTTCCATCGTAAACCCAGCCCCCCCAGGCCTTGCACGCAGGGACGCACTGCACATCCACCTAATCATTGTCATTTCTGTATGTTTAAACCTGCAAATATCCTCTTCCTTTACTGCCCAGGTCTCACTACCAAACAGCATCACACTCCTAACACATGCTGCATACAAAGACCCCTTAGCACGTAAGGAGAGTCCTCTCAATGCCAGGAGAGGCAACAGCTCCCTGAACTTCTTCCAACCACTTCTCACCCTAGCAACCAAGCTAACTCCAGCCCCACCTCCGGCACATAACATGTCTCCCAAATAACGAAACTCCTCCACACACTCAAGAGACTCACCTGCAAGTTCAACCCTCTCACGCCTAACAATCTCCACCTGCTCTCCCCGACACGCCGCACACATGAAATCAGCAACATCTCGCAGTCTACCTCTAATACCACTACATCTCTTATGCACCCACTTATCACAAACATTACACAAGATGGAATTGCTTCCCACACCCTTGTGGCAAACTGCACATGGCCACTCTCCCTCTCCTCTGATTGTACCACCACCAACCCTAGATATCATCACTTTTGTTTTATCTGCATTCACCCTCAAGCCCTTGTGCCCCATACCATCTCTCCACTTCTTAAATCTTTCCTCCGCCTCCTTTTCATTCTCAGCAATCAACACCAAATCTTCAGCATACAACATCTCCCATGGGAGTCCATCTCTGAAGTCACGTGAGAAGGCTTCATGCACCATGATAAACAACAAGGGACTCAAAACTGACCCCTGATGCACACCAACATACACGGAAAACTCATCACTCAAAGCTCCATTCACTCTTACCTGGGTGCGAGCACCCATGTACATGGCCATGACCACCCTAACCAGCCACTCTTCCAACCCTAGCTTTCTCATTGCCCACTTCATCACCTCTCTAGGGAGTCTGTCAAAGGCCTTTTCCAAATCAACAAAAACAAAATACAATTCCATTTTCTTTCCAATATATTTTTCCTGAAGCTGTCGAACAATGAATATGGCATCAGTGGTCCCCCTGCCTGGCATAAACCCAAACTGCATCTCATCGATATTCACTCTTTCTCTAATCATACCTTCTAGAACTCTCTCCATTACTTTCATTATCTGATCTAAGAGCTTTATACCTCTGTAATTTCCCCTTTCCAGGGCATCACCCTTTCCCTTGTACACATTTACAACTACACTCCTCAGCCAATCATCTGGGACAACACACTCATATATAATCCTATTTATCAGGTCAGTGACTAAACTCATCCCAGTATCTCCTGAGGCCTTCAACATTTCGGCAGTCAACCCAGACACACCTGCCGCCTTCCCCACCCGCATCCTGCCTACTGCCTCACTCACAGTAGCAGCGTCAATCAAAGGCCAAGGGCCAAACACTGGATCAGCGGGCTCCAAACCTTCCCTATCCCAATCAAACTCCTCATTCAACAGTCGGCTATAATGCTCTCTCCATGCATCTTTAATAACCTCACTGCTCACCACAACCCTTCCATCATCATTCTTCACACACTGCTCACCTACAATGTCCCGATTATCCCTCTTCACCTGATTTGCCACCCTAAAAATCATATTTTTCCTTTCTCCATGATTTAGATTATCAAGTAAAAGTCTCTGTGACTCAGACTTCGCCCTGTATACCTCTCTTCTAGCCCTACACTTGGCAGCCAAGTACTCCTCCCTGTTACCGCCATTCTTCCATTCCCGGAAAAGCCTTCTTTTCTCCTTAACTGCAGCTTCTATACCCTCATTCCACCACCAAGTTACTTTATGTCTTGGTGGGCCTCTTGTCCAACCTCATATTGTATCGGTAACTCTAAAGAGGTTGTTCTTAAGGGCTCTATACTATTCATTAACGCCTCTATCAACGGCTTCCTGTTCAGCCACCACTCTCCTCATCTCACTATAAAAGGCATCCCTTACTGATTGGTTTCCCAGCTTCCATATTTTCCTCCTAGGTACATATGTCCTCCTTCTCATCACTCGATCCTTAAGCACCATGTCACAAATCAACAGTTTGTGCTGCTGCACACACTCCTCGCTTCCTATAACTTTAACATCCCTCACTAATCTCCTATCAACCATCCTGACCAGAAAATAATCTATCAAAAATAATCTATCTGACTACTAATTCCCCCGGACTCATACGTAATCAACCGGCTGATTCTTTTCCTAAAATGTGTGTTGCACACAATCATGTCCATAGCCTCCCCAAACTCGAGTATTCTTTCCCCTTCCGCATTCCTCACACCATACGCACATCCTCCATGGACTCCTTCATAACCTTGAGATGCTTCACCAACATGACCATTTAAATCCCCTCCCAGAACCACTACTAATATCCTATCACTTACTCTCATAACATTCATGACATATTCCACCCATTTCTCTGCAACCAACACACCCACACCCCCATATCCGTCAGTTCCCCCCTGCCAAAACAACTTATAGTAGCAATCCTTCCCAACAATCTTTCTGGCTGATCCACCCCTGTACCGGACTTCCTGCAAACATGCCACATCCACCCACCTCCTACTGAATGCCTCAACAACTTCCCCTGCTCTTCCTCTCAAACTTCCCACATTCCACGAACCCACCCTAAACCCCCTGGGTGATTTGCTGTCCTCAGGCTTGCTTTGGTGCTTGTAATGTAACAATTTTTCACTTCCATGCTCACCTCCCTGTTTCTTATCACTGCTTTCAATGAACCAGCAACCTTCCTTCTCTGCTGCACCCTTTCAAGCACTTCACCCTCCAGACTTCCATCCTTACTCATCACACTACCCAAATACTTAAATGCACTCACATTCTCAATATCCTTCCCATCCAGTCTCACTGTACATTCACTGGCTTCACTTCTCTCGAAGACCATCACTTTACTCTTCCCTACATTCACCTTTAGATTCCATTTCTGACACACTCTCCCAAACTCATCTACCAAGCCTTGCAGCTCTCCTTCGTCTTCGCTCAACAACACAGTATCATCTGCAAATAACAGTACAGGGAATTTCCAAACACTGCCCTCTCTCACTAGGGCCGTTCCAACATCCACTGCCTGACCTTGTATCTCTTTTATAACCCCATCCATGTACAGACTGAAAAACCATGGAGACATGACACATCCTTGTTTCAATCCAACCTTCAAATGGAAAGATTCACTCAGTTTGCCATCCACAAGCACTGCAGCCTTAGCACCCTCATACATACTCTTCACTGCCTTCAACATCTTCCCATCCACTCCATATATTCTTAATACCCTCCAAAATCCTTGTCTATCCACCTTGTCATATGCTTTTTCCAGATCCATGAAGGCTGCATACATCTTTTTGCCCTTCTGTAGAAACTTTTCCACTAAGGATCTAAGAATGAATATCTGGTCTACACAACCTCTTCCCTTCCTAAAACCTCCTTGTTCTTCTCAAACTAATTCCTCTGTAATTTCCCTAACTCTGTCAATAAGTATCCTACCATATACTTTTCCTATTACACTGAGAAGGCAAATGCCCCTATGATTACCACACACTGCTTTTTCCCCTTTTCCTTTGTACAGAGGAATAACTATACCTGCCTTCCAATCCTCCATGACTCTACCCTCCTCCCAAGCCAATCTGCACACGTTCCACATCCATTCTATTACTATCTCTCCCCAATGCTTCAGCATTTCACCACACACTCCATCAATTCCTGGGGCTTTCCCCATTTTAACTTTCTTCACTGCTTCCACCACTTCCAGCCTACTGATTTCTTCCTCTCTTCTCACAACCCTCCTTCTCCCCGCCATTCCCCAGCCACTTATACTTGCATTACTTTCATTCTCTATGTTAAACAGTTCATTAAAGTGTTACAATACAATAAACCTCTCAGAATATGGTTTAAGTTTCATAATAAAAATTCATCTAATAAGTAGATCAATATCACTGTCCACAACTATACATAGGTTGAAGCTCCTATGACCCACCTGCAAGACCACCTGGCCCTCAGCTGCTGCTTCTGACACCTCCCCCTTAAATATGGATTGTGGAAACTCTGGTGGGTTGTCGTTGACATCCGTCACGGTGATGCTGAGGTGGGTGTCTGTGTGCATGCCTGTCACAGGGTCCCTTGCCCTAACAGTCAAATTGTGGCCTCTTGCAAGCTCGTAGTCCAGCTCAGCAGCTGTCTGCACCACACCTGTACCATCACACCAACATGATCATGTAGAGTTATATTCTTGTGGGGTTAGGATGATTTCCAGCACCTCTTCCTTGAAAATATCTCTTGCTCATCATACACGTTTATTCATTACAATATTCCTTCTCATAACATGCACATATTTTATGGGTGTATCAGAGAAAACATTACTGATGTGGCACAAGCTGAAATATATAGGTGCGGAAGAGGTGCCAGAAAAATTAAGCCTGAGAATATAGCTCACAGACATGCATCATTCTGTCTGATCAGTTTTGAGTACAGATAAACATGCCTTTAAACACCTAGTCAACAAGGGAAAAGACAAAGGGTTCCAACTAAGGCTCAGACTCTGTGAGTGCACTGCCGTATCACTACTATCTTTCACTATCATTTGATGGAGATTTTTTTCCTTTTGCAGCTTATATCCCATAATATCAGACTAAGATGATCCTATGGCTCTACACCACTTTTACAGCATTTCTTTATTACTAGCGCTACATTACTGTGATAATCTCTTGATACAGCTCAATCCTAAAAACTGAGATACTGTATGTCTCTTTTAGACCAAGTTAAAGTGAAAAAGAGTCTAACCCTGCAATTTGTTTTGCCTTGTCAATAACATGTTTCAAGTAAGTGTGGCCACGTACTAACAATGTCATTATTATACTGTACATGGGGAGGTGCGGGGGCGGTCCTAAAAATCCAGCTGCTGTGGTGTATTGTCATCCTCAGGTTACATTCCCCTGGGGTCTAAGTGGTTGTCCGTGGCGGCGTCACCCTCGCCGCCCTCATCCTCCAGGACCGAAATCTTATGGTGTCCCTGCGTGGTGGATTTCCTCTGAGCTGCTTTCAGTTGCTCCATGATGTCGTGGAGGGGGCATATATCACTACAGGCAGTGAACTCCCATGGGTTGATCGAAATCCAATTGGCGTCTCTTGTGTCAGGATGGTTGCATGAGGGGTGGGCCTTGGGGATGGAGAGTGTTGGTGGAGGGCTTGGCTGGACTGGAGGTGGGCGTGAGGGGCGTGTTGATGTTGGTTTTTGTGTGGGGAATCTGCTTACGGTGCCAATCTGCTGTGGGGTAGTACGGGCAGCCAGGAGGCGACGTGTGGTTTGGATATCTTGATCCAAGTTTCCCATGCGGTCGTGGATTGTAAAGTGCTCCCTGACAGCGCTGGGGAGAATCCTGACCAGAGAATTGAAAACATGTTGCTCCCGGGTTTCCTTGTTGCATCCCGGGTATGCGGCGGTGACGAGTCGCCATACCTGGACGAGTGTGTCATCAAGGTTTCCATCATAGGTGAGGGAGTCGAGCTGTGCTAGCTCTACGACTTTCCCTAGTGAGGGGATGACTGCCTGAGTCATAAGTTTGGTGAATTCTGCCCATGTTAACTCCGGGACGATCTTGGGTGTGATTGTGGCTACTGTTTTGCCCAGAAGTGGTAGCATTAGTGCTATTATCTGTCTGTCTGTCTCAAAGGCTATGTCAAGCAGTGGTTTTACTATTTCCACGTATGTGTGGATGTCATATTGTTCAGGGTCGAATTTGGGTATCCGGACGTGTGGTTTTGTTGCCATTTTCCCTCGTTCCCCTGTTGCCACCCACCAGGTCAAGAACCACCGCTGGCCACCAGTGTTATGCTGCGTGTTTTAAGGGTGCGACTTCAAGTCCACTGGACACGGAGCCTGGAGCGAGGTTCTCTTGCTAGACTGGGTGAGCTCTTCTAAGGCGTTCAGTGAGAACAGGGCATAAAACACATGACAGCAACCTTACACGTATATTACCACAAATTACAATCTGGTACAATATGTATGGCACACTTTAAAAGGAAATAATGTCACACACAGATAGACAGGGCCTGAGGACTTTTTTTATTTATTTATTTTTTTTATGTAAGGAAGAAGGAACCAAAGGCCATGAGCTAGCATACTGTTCCTTCCAAGAAAAAACAAAAATATTAAAAAAGATAGCCAAATTCAAGATCTATTCATTTCGAGATGCCTGGACACACTGCACTTGGAAGACTGGAGATCATAGGAAGTAAAGAATACATACAGAGGAAGACAGTTCCAGAGTTGACCTGTTGCATAAATGAAGGACTGGGAGTAACGGTTAACTCTTGCATTAGAGAGTTGGACAGAAAAGGGATGAGAGTTTGTTGCTAGATGGGTGTTACCTGCTCACTGTAGAGGTGGAGGGATGAAAGCAGACAGTTCAGAGGTACAGTGACCGCTGAAGTAGCAACAGAAGAGAGATAAAGATGCAACAATGCGGCGAAGAGACAAAGGTTGAAGGGAATCCGTAAAAGGAGGAGAGCTGATGAGACGAAAAGCCTTTGACTCCACCCTATTGAGAAGAGCTGCATGTGGGGAGCCTCCCACACATGAGAGATGTACTCCATACACAGGCGAATAAAACCCGTGTACAAGGTCAACAACTGAGCAGGGGTAAAGAAGGTTCGGAGTCGGCTTAGCATACCTAATCTCTTGGAAGCAGATTTCACAAAAGCTGTAATATGTTCTTTCCAAGATAAATCCCGAGAGAATGAAACACCAAGCATGTTCAAGGATGATGCAGGACTGAGCTGGACATTATTAAACATTAGTGGGTAATCCTGTGGAAGATTTTGTCGGGTTGATAATGCATTAAAAATAACAAGATTATTTTTACCCCAGTCAGAGATACAAGCCAAGTCAGACATTAGGTGTGCCATAGCCTCATCCCTTGTTTGTTGAAGTGACTGCTGAGATGGATGTTGCGGAAACCAAATGGAAAGGTGAAGCATATGAGTGGATAGGGTTAGATGTACAGCTTAGAAGGTCATTGATGAATAAAAGGAAGAGAGTTGGTGATAGGACAGAGCCCTGAGGAACACCACTGCTGATAGGTCTAGGAGCAGAACAATGGCCGTCTACAACAGCGGGTATAGAACGACCAGTAAGGAAGCTAGAGATGAAGGCACAGATAGGATAGAAACCGTAGGAGTGCAGTTTGGAAATTAAAGATTTATGCTAGACTCGATTGAAAGCCTTTGAGATGTCAAGTGCAATGGCAAAGCTTTTGCCAAAGTCCCGAAAGGAGGATGACCAGGAGTCTGAAAGGTACATGAGAAGATTGTCAGTGGAGCGTCCCTGACGGAACCTACTGACGATCAAAAAGAAGGTTGAGACAGGAAAGATGCTTTAAAATTTTCCTGTTAAGAATTGACTAGAAAGACACAGGGTGTTAAAGCAATTGGACGATAGTTAGAGGGTTGGGAATGGTCACCCTTCTTTGGGACTGGCTGAATGAGAGCAAACTTCCAGCAAGAAGGAAAGGTACAAGTTGACAGACAAAGGCGAAAGAGTTTACCTAGGCAGGGTGTAAGCACAGAAGCACAGTTCTTGAGGACAACAGGAGGGACTCCATCTGGCCCATATGCCTTGTTAGTATTGAGGCCAGTTGGCAGAAAATACATCAGCTGAAGAATTTTTAATGTCAGTCATGAGGAAGTCAGAGGGGGAAAGTGATGGAGGAACAGCACTGGAATCATCGAAGGTGGAATTGGAGGAGAAAGTCTGAGCGAAGAGATCTGCTTTATCATAGAAGAAATAGCTACAGAGCCATCAGAGTAGAAAAGAGGGGGAATGATGATGAAGTAAAGTTGTTAGAAAGGTTTTTGGCAAGGTGCCGGAAGGAGTGAGAAGAATTTGGGTTGGAAAGTTGAGAACATTTAGCACGGAAGAAATTATTTTTAGCAGAGCGAAGAACAGAATTAGCACGATTCCAGGCAGAAATATAAAAAAAAATGTGATTCAGGGGTGGGTTGGCTTGGTAACAGGAGGGTGTGACTGGGACTGTTGTAGTGTGGGGCACAGTAGTAGTGGAGGGCCCAGGTCAGCGTCCTGTGTCAGGAGGCCCTTGGGTCGTCGGGACTTCCGAGGCCTGCGTCGGGAGGCTGACCCGTCGTTGTCACGTCCAGGAGTGATGAGAGGGCTGTGGTCGGGTGTGTGTCCTTCCGCTTGAGGACGGGGCTTGGGCCTAGGGCCTGGGCCCGAACAGGGAGAGTAGGCGCACTTGCCTGTCTTTACCCTGCCAGCTAAGCATTTGTCGCATGGGGCGAGGGAGGTCTCGCCCCGGGGTCCTAGGGACGCCTCGGCTGGTCCTGGGGCTGCGGTCTCACTGCTGAGCCTCTGTCAGGTGAGGGCTGCGGCAGCTCGGGGTGGCAGAGTCCGACAGGGGCTGGGGCTGCCGGGGGTCGAAGGAGAGGGCTAAGACTCCAAACATCAGGGGTTCTTGCCAGGCGTCCTCCAACTGCTGGTCAAAGGGAAGAAAGTTTCTGTGGGGAGAGAGAGAGAGAGAGAGTAGAGAGGGCACTTGTCGTGACAATTTCTTTTTGGTCTTTTAGTGGAGCGGCAGGGTGGCCGTCTCCCAGGTGTGGCAGGGTTGCTCTCACCATTCCTCCTTTTATGGAGTTAGAGCGAGGGCAGCAGGTGTCCGTCTCCTCCCCGCGTGCGGCAAGGTGGCTGTCACCCGGTGTGAGTGATTGCGGCAAGGTGGCCGTCACTATTCCTCCTTTTGTGGAGTTAGAGCGAGGGCAGCTGGTGTCCGTCTCCTCCCTGCGTGCTGCAGGGTGGCTGTCACCCGGTGTGAGTGAGTGCAAGGTGGCTGTCACTATTCCTCCTTTCGTGGAGTTAGAGCGAGGGCAGCTGGTGTCCGTCTCCTCCCCGAGTGCGGCAAGGTGGCCGTCACCCAGTGTGAGAGAGTGCGGCAAGGTGGCCATCACTTGTCCTCCTTTTATGGAGTTACAGCGAGGGTGGCTGATGTCCGTCTCCTCCCCATGTGCGGTGAGGTGGCCGTCACCCGGTGTGAGTTAGTGCGGCAGGGTGGCCGTCACTCTACCTTCTTTTGTGGTGTTATAGCGAAGGCAGCAAGGTGGCCATCTCCTCCCCGCATGCGGTAAGGTGGCCGTCTCCTCCCCGCATGCGGCAAGGTGGCCGTCACCCAGTATGGCTGAGGGAGGGAAGCAGCAAGTGTGCAGCTGGTGGCCGACTCTGGTGTGCTGTTTGGGGCTAGAGGAGTAGCCCCACCCTGAACCTAGGAACGTCTGGTCCGGTGGAGATGTAATTCACCGTGACTGCAACCTAGGCGGTAGGTCACCTGGGGCACACGAGAGAGACACAGGTGTGCCCGTCTGGTACAGAGCCCATGCCGCTTATTTCCACTCCCTGAGTATCTCCTCCTGGGGTGGGTGTCTTGGCCAGGTAAGGCTGATGGGGAGCTTTAGTATTTCGTTGCGCGTCGAGGCTCTGCATTTCAATATTCTTGTGGGGTTAGTATGATTTCCAGTACCTCTTCCTTGAAAATATCTCTTGCTTATCATACATTTTTATTCACTGCATTATTCTGTCTCATAACATGGCAACAAAATACTGTAATCTGAAAACTGCTTCTTCTTTTGAACATGCAATTCTGCCAATGCAGCTAGAGCAGCCATGAACAAATGGTCGCCGACAATACCCTGCCAGCATTATCTTTACGTACATATTTAATTCCTACCTGAATTCATAGAATATCACTGCTTCTAGTTTTCTGCTATGTACATCATAATTATCATCACTGCATCCATGTAATATACATACTTTTTATGGAACATAAACTGCTAAAGTTGGCACGGTAATGTCGGCAAACTTCTGATCGTGGCTGAGCCATCAAGATAACTCAAATTTCTGGGTACTTTGTCACACTGAACATAATGAACTACTTTCATATACAGGTTGTGGAAATACATAAAAAGAATAATGATTTATCACTAAGAGTCAAAATAGTTTTTAAAATATTCTTTATGGTAAAGGTATGTGGCAAATGGTTAAAAAAAATTTGGGATGGCTAAAAAGTGCTGATTATATGATATTTCTTTTGTGTTGCATTTTGATCAAGTCTTCTCTAATGTTTATCTCTGCTAATGACAGAGGGTTTTCTTCAACTGAGAGAGCCCAAGGAGCCTGAGAGTAATAATACTGTCATGATTAACCTTCTCTTGATCAGTATTCTATTCTAGCTGATGTCCAATTATTTTATTCAGCTGAGAGTGAGTCACAGGAGTCACCAATAATCTTCTCATCATTGGGACAGCTCCAGTGTTCTATTTTGCCTGATACAAGATTATTTTATTTGCTCTGAAGTGAGTCACAGGAGCCTGAAAGTGATAACAATACTGTCTCCAGTCCCTACAACCAGGTGTGGAATAGTAGTACTTGGGGCCTGAGGCTACTTCAGGTCAGGGACCCTTTTAATAGACATATACAGTAATCCTTCTAATATCCGGACGTCCAATAACCGGACATACTCACTAACCGGACATTCTGGGCTGCCCAACCCCCAAAATGAAAAAAAATCTGAAAAAAATTGATTAATTTTCAATTTTTTGGGACCGCGTCAGTTTGAATTTCCCGTGCGTACCGATCCCCTCTGTTTACACTCGTGACGCCACTATCAGTCGCCATTACCCACTCCCCTCCTCCCTCATGAACAACTCCGAAAATGGCGGCCGAAGTGATTGCTTTTGTGGTGATACCCTACCTCCTACAGTGCTTGATACTGCTCTTCACCTTCTTCATCATGTGTGTGATGATGGCCCCACCTCCTGAGAAGAGGAAAAGAGTGGTTCTGACTCTGGAGAAGAAGAGGCAGATATTGGACAAGGTGGACGC
>JAGKTI010012802.1:0-24012 GCA_018397915.1 Birgus latro
TCTATCCACCCTGTCATATGCTTTCTCCAGATCCATGAAGGCTGCATACAACTTCTTGCCCTTCTGTAGAAACTTTTCCACTATGGATCTAAGAATGAATATCTGGTCTACACAACCTCTTCCCTTCCTAAAACCTCATTGTTCTTCTCCAACTAATTCCTCAGTAATTTCCCTAACTCTGTCAATAAGTATCCTACCATATATTTTTCCTATTACACTGAGAAAGGTATGGGTAGTAATTAGAGAGTTGCAGGAATGGACCTTAGAGCAAGAGAGAGAGAGATCAAAGTCCTACAGAGTAAACTGGAAAAAGTTTGCACACGTACAGATGAACAAGAAAAAGAAGTCACAGAATTAAAGGTGAGTAATGAATCTGCATCAAATGAAATAAAACAGCTCAAGAGGGAGAACAAGAGGTTGGAAGAAGAAAGGGACAGAATGAAAAGTAAACTAGATGAGTACAAATCAAAATCAAGGATGCAAGATGAGCATATTACGGAAATCAAGGAGCAACATAAGGGGTGGAAGAAAACTCAGGAGGAAATGTAAATTTGAAGGAGATTATAGAACAACAAAGCAAGGAAATGGTGGAGAAGGAAGTGATTAGGGTACTGAGAAGTAGAGAATCTTTGGTCAGGGATGTGGCAGACAAGAAAAAATGTGTTATAATTTCAGGAGTTAAAGAAAAATGTATGACAGTAAGATCTGAAAGAGAAAGAGAAGAACTGAGCAAGGTTAAAGAGATAATATCAGTGGTTATGGAGGGTAACAACGAAGCTCAAGAAGAGATTGGGGAAGTGTTTAGGAAAGTATGAGGAAGGAGGGGGAAGGCCATTGAAGGTAAAGTTTTTAAGTCCCAGGTGATGGTGAATGAAATCATCACTAGAACGTGGAAATTGTCAGATAAAGAGGGGTTTAAAAATGTTTGGATAAGGAGAGATGCAAATGAAGAAGAAAGAGCTAAATTAAAGGAGTTAGTAAAGGAAGCAAAGGTAAAAAACAAACAGAGAACAGAGGAAGTGAAGACAGTGTTCTGTTGGAGAGTTATGGATCAGGATTTGAGAAAGTGGTACCAACGGAGGGAAGGAGAGAAGAGAGCATAATACTCAATGAAAAAAGTTTGAAAGCGGCATATACAAACATTGATGGATTAATATCGGCAAGGTTAGAAATTGATGATTTTTTGAGGGTACATGAACCTGATGTTATGTGCTTTGTAGAGACTAAATTGAAAGAAGGTACTGATATTCATATGGGAGATGGGAAATACAAATTATGGAGAAGAGACAGAAAAGAAAAAACAGGAGGAGGAGTGATCATAGCAGTGAAGGACAACATAAATGTAGATACTGTGGAAATGGGAGAGGATAGGGCCAAAGTGATAAATATGAAATTAGAAACTGAGGAGAATGGTAAGAGAGATATGGCAGTGATATATGTTCCCTCTAAGGCAAGAGCATGGAATGATGATGAATATCAGGAGATGTTGTCAGACATGGTTAGTTATCTGCAGAAAGTGATTGAGAAAAGCAACAATATAATCCTAATGGGTGACTTTAACTGTAAAGAGGTGAACTGGGAGGAATGGGACTCAGGAGGCAGTGAAGATTTGTGGGGCACTAAATTGTTAAATATAGCAATGAATAATGTAACTACACAGTGGGTCAAAGAAGACATACATTTCCATGGTGATGACACACCAGTAAGATTAGATTTACTGCTAACCAAAGAACCTGATGTAATTGAATCTTTGAAATATCTGTGTCCTATAGGAAAAAGTGATCATGTAGTCATTGAGTTTTAGATGATAATAAGGAACGTGGTGCCAAGAGATGAGCTTTATAGGCAAGGAAGATACAACTTGGGAAAGCAAACTTTGCAGAATTGAGAAAATTTTTCGTAAGTGCGGATTGGAGAAAATTCAGAGAAACAAGAGAGATACAGAGGAAGTGGGATATCTTTCTAGACCTCTATAATTTGAGAGTGGAAAAATATGTGCCAAGAGTAAGTGGGAAAGAAAACAGGAACAAATGGAGAAAGAGAGGTAATAACAGAACAAAGGAAGAATGTAAAAGAACTAGAAATGAATATGCAAGAATATGTAGAGAGGATGAATGGAACTTTGAAAAAGGTATAATTGACAAATGCAAGGATGAACCCAAATTGTTTTATAGATTTGTCAGTGGCAAATTGAAGCAAAAGGAATGAATCACCAAACTAAAAGTAGAAGGAGAGGTCTACAAGGATGCAGTAATGCAAGCTGAAATAATGAACAAATGTTTCCAATTGGTTTTCACTAAGGAAAGGGAGTTTCTGGAGGGGGAGGGAGTGATTAGAAATGAAGGGTGCATAGTGGAGGAGTCAAGCCCTCCACTCTCCTCACACGACGCATAAATATCAACACTTACTATGGCGGTTGCTTTCCTGGAAGGGAGTCACTTTCTCCACTCACAGTTGGAGATAATGTCACCACAAGTTCTCTCCCTATCGCACTATCACTAAGACCTTGTCTTTTCTGGCCCTTGAACTTCGTTGGTGTTGAAGTCGGTGCTGCGGGCACTCAGTCAAGGATCCAGACAAAGGGAAAACTTTTTGCATAGATCTATCCATTACGGAGGTATGCAGGTAACTGAAGCATGACTCAGATGCGTGCAGAAGGGTTGCCAGTGGCTGCGTGTGGTGGAAATAACCTGTGAAATATTCAAACGATGCCGTGAAACACTACATCATGTATACGTGCACCTGGGACAGCCCCAGGGAGACATGGGATGGGTTAAATAAAGTGGTTGTAAATATGCATATAGAGTTTTTCTTTATTTATATAAGGAAATGGGGGGTCCAGGGGTGTTTTTAAGGGAGGCAGTAGATATCCGTGGATTTTTAACATAAGCGGGTGTTTGTGTTACCTAACTCCCGTGGATGTTAAGGGAGCACTGTATATATATGTGTGTATTTACCTAATTGTATTTACCTAATTGTGATATACAGGAAATGAGCTACGCTCGTGGGGTTCCGTCTCTGTTTTTCGATGTCAAATTTTGCCTTAAACTCGTTTAAGTTTTTAGACTGGATGATCTCTTTGTCCAGGCTACTCCACAGGTCTATGCAACTATAAGGAAAGCTATATTTCTTGATGTCCTTCAAGCAGCTTGGCTTTAGTTTCATTCCGTGTCCTCTTGTTACCCTCTCATCCCACACAAACAGATTTTCTCTGTCAATTTTATCTACTCCCATCATGGTCCTGAACACTGCAATCGTGTCACCCCTCTCTCTCCTTTCCTTTAAGGAAGGCAAATCCAGCCTTTCCAGCCTCTCTCTGTACGACAGATCTGCCAGACTGGGGACCATCTTGGTTGCTGTTCTTTGTATTCTTTCAATCTTGGTTATATCTTTCTTTTTGTGTGGGGACCACACTACTGCTGCATATTCTAACCTGGGGCAGATCATGGCCACTATCAATTTTTTCATCATCTCCTCATCCTTGTAATGAAATGCCACTCTTATACAGTAAAACCTCGATATAACGGACTTCAATAGACCGGAATTCGCTTTTATCGGACTCGAGGAGCTGCCGGACTAAATTCCTATACAGTATATCGGAAAAAGTCCGATAAAGCCAGAAAGCAGTCCGGACTGCCTGACCACTTCAGCTCTATGTTCACCACAATAAGACAAGTAAAAGACATGTTTTTCAGTGCACAGTACAGTACAGAGATATCCCGATTATCTGGGCTATATGGTGCGAAGGGGTGACTGAATTGTCTGAAATCACAATTAATCCGGCGGAAACAAAAAACAAGTACTACTTAGACTGATTTATTTAACGGAAAATGTACACTTAACGTAGCAGAAAGACCTTACCAAATCTTTGCATATTCATCCTGCTTGTTTCTGTATTTTTCTAGTTTCAGTTTGGTAAATTTCTTTATCTTGCTGAAAAATTTCCTCTCTGTTATTATCGTCATGTTCCTGAAGCTGTACAGTCGCGTTCGTGAGTCCTGATACGCATGTAGTTGTCTTGTCTGATGTTGTGTCCACCGTTGGTAGGATGTTGAACTATTTCACATGCTAACCGACCAAATTATGTTCAGTGTATCAAGCAGTAAGCACAAATGTTCCATATTCCAAAAGCAGTGAGCACTGCAATAGACAAACAAAAACACCTGTGTATCGGGACTCATGAACGCGACTGTACCTACGATTGTTTCCAGCACAATGGAAGAAACTCAACATATTCAAGTGTGGATTTTGTTTCCCAACTTCCAAACTGGAGATTAAGTTAGGTTAAATTATTAGGTGCAGTTAAGCTAAGTTAGGCCAGGTTTGGTTAAACAGTTAGATCAGAACAGTACTTTCCGCCATTACGTTAACTAACAACAAGAGTTGCACACCAGCAGAATAGCTAAAAACAACGGGGAAACAGATTTAACAAGAAATGTTTATTTGCCAACCGAGAAACAATCAGAAAAACATAACAGAATACCAGGATGAACTGATTTGGTAAGGTGCTTTTACTGCTTACAGTAAAGCATATGTTTAGCCCCCTCAATGGCCGTGAGTTCAGAAATTTGTGTGCTCCCGTGACAGGCCTTGGAACCATTTTTTCTATGTTCCAAAATCAGTTTAATTTTCTTACAGATGTGGTAAGACTCGTCTGGTGCACTTTTAATTTTTTTTTTTTGTCCCCAAACCCATCTTCTGATTTGCTATGAATCGTGAAAGAATAAAATTAGGGCGCATGTTACATTAGCATTAAAACATACTGACGAAAACATCTGGGATGAACTGACCGCCTGGCTGTTTGGGATGGTACAGCAGGTTTGTATAACCATACCAGTGACTTTCGTTCCCTTCCCATAATTGTTCGCAGATTTTATAGCTCCCTAACTCAACGTCATTGACACCGGTGCAGTAATGCATTGTTCAAGGATGGCAGCTATGAAGGGGTTAATGAAATACATAATTATTTGTATCAATACTGTCTCAAACGTACACATAACAACAAACGAAGAATGAGCAGTAAATGTACACTTAGCTGCAAAGAGCAGAAATAACTGTATGCTCTGTCGGTCCGAAATGTGTTGGGAACCGCGACATTGAACAAAAAATGTGGGATGCTAACTTATGAGAAGACGTGAGACAAAATTTTTTTTTTTTTCTTCTGACTAGTAAACATTTTTGTTCTATTTCGTCCCCTAAAATTGTGAAACCTATAAATTTTCATGTAAGCATACAGCCTAATGACCTTGCCAAATCAATTTATATTCCTCTAGTTTGTTTTCTGTATTTTTCTGCCTATTTTGAGGGTGGTAAATTACCTTTCTCTTGCAGCAAGATTTCCTCTCTTATTATCATAATGTTCCTTAAGCCTTACCTACTATTGTTTTCGGCATAATGGAAGAAACTTACTCAAAATTAAGGGGCATGTTACATTAGCATTTAAACATATCGGCGAAGACATCTGAGAGGAATTGACCACCTGGCTGCTTGCGACAGTAGAGTAGGGTCGTGTAAACATATCAGTGACCTTCAATCCCTTCCCATAATTGCTCGCAGTTTTTTTTTATAGCTTTTAACTCATCGTCATTGACACCGGTACAGTAAAGCATCGTTCGAGGCCGACAACTATGAAGGGGTTAATGTAATACATTATTGTTTGCATCAATACTCTCTCTTTCACACACACACTTAAGAACGAACAAAAGAATAAACATAATGTACACTTAACTGAAAGAGACAGAAATAACTGTATGCTCTGCCAGTCTGAAATGGGAAGCGGAATATCTAACGAAGGATGTGAAACTGAATGCTAACTTAAGAGAACACGTGAGATGGTAGAGTAATTTTTTTCTGATTAGCAAACATTTCTGTTCCATTTCATCCCCTAAAATTGTGAAACTCATAAATTTTCGTCTAAGCATACAGCCTAAAGACTTTACCAGTTCAGTTCATATTCCTCTACTTTGTTTTCTGTATTATTCTACTTTGAATTTGTTAATAATTACCTTCTCTTGCTGAAAGATTTCCTCCTTTATCATCATCACGTTCTTTAGGCCGTATCTACGACTGTTTCTGGCACAGTGGAAGAAACTTATTCAGCGTAATAAGAAGTGGATTTCAATTAGAAGTGGATTTCGTTTCCCAAATCTCCAACTGGAGCCCAGGTTAGGATAGGTTAAATTATTAGGTAGTTAAGCAATGTTAGGCTAGGTTAGGTTATCAATCGCCTAACAAAACTCCACCTTGCCATCCATGTGATCGAGTTGTGAGCAGGAGGTGTGGGTGGGGGGGCAGACTCACACTCGTTTACCCATGCCTCGCTCGCTAGCAACCGGAGCTATCATACGAATAATTCTATGTATTACTGTACCACTGAACCATTCAGTCACGGCCCGGATATACCGAAGGCTGGATAATCCGAGCCTGGATAATCGAGCTTTCACTGTATTATTATACCATTTAATTAATGTAGTGAAGGTATAACACAGTACAATACTGCAGTGGTGGTGAAAACCTCTGATGCAATCCGGACTAATGTCTGATATATCGGAAAAAGTCCGGATTAGCAGGGGTAAGTCCGGATGTCGCTTTTATCGGACTTTCGCATTTTTCGGACTGGCTTGGGCCCCAATTAGTCCGTTATAGTGAGGTCTTACTGTATTGGTCAAGAGTTTATATGTCTCTCTAACTATCTTATGTGTTTTTCAGGCGACAAACTATCCTGGACCAGCACTCCCAAATCGTTGTCTTCTCTCACTTTTCTAATTGGTTCATTACCCATCAAATAAATCAGTGATGGCCTCTTGGTACTTTTACCCGTTTCCAATATTTTACATTTTTTTTGCATTGAATTTCATTTCCCACATCCGGCTCCAATCATGTATATTTTGCAGATCCTCCTGCAGCATTTTACAGTCCTCTTCAACCTCTACCTTTCTCAAGATCTTTGCATCATCAGCAAACAGACTTGCGTAACTGTTCACTTCATCTACCATATCATTTACGTAAATCAGGAACATTACTGGTGCCAACACCGAGCTCTGTGAGACACCACTTGTTATTTCCCTCCATCCAGATGTCCTGTCCTTTATTACTGTCATCATTTGTCTATCACTCAAAAAGTCTCTCATCCATTCCAGGAGGCTTCCCTTCAGCTCTCCGATATGCTCTAATTTCCATATTAGTCTCTTATGGGGTACCTTATCAAAGGACTTCTCCAGATCTAAATACACACAATCCACCCAACCGTCCCTCTCCCCCGTAGCACGTCAATTGCTCTTAAGTAAAAGTTCAACAAGTTGGAAACACATGACCTTCCACTTTTGAATCCAAACTGACCTTCAGTCAAAATATTCATCTCCTCCAGATATTTTATCCATCTGTCTTTCAGGATTCTCTTGCACAGTTTTGCGACTATGCTGGTCAGGGACACTGGTCTATAATTCAGGGGTTCTTCCTTGTTTCCTCACTTATAAACTGGTACCACATTGGCCTTCTTCCATTCCCGAGGCACTTTCCCTTCTTCCAGAGAACACACAATGCTCTCTGCATTCTTTCTGTATCCAAGTAGAGATTCCATCCAGTCCTGGGGCTTTCCGTACATTTTGAGTTTCCAGTAATATACAGTATACACTTCCTGCACTTCCACTTTTATATCTTTTATCACTACATTTCTTGTTACTCCCTCCCCCTCCACAAAATCGCTTTCTTTAGTGAAAACTGATTGGAAACAGTTGTTCATTATTGCAACTTGCATTGCCGCATCTTTGTAGACTTCTACTTTCAGTTTGGTGATTCTTTCCTTTTGTTTCAGTTTGCCATTAACGGATCTATAAAGCAATTTGGGTTCTTCCTTACATTTGTCAATTATACTATTTTCAGAGTTCCTTTCTTCCTCTCTACGTATTCTTGTATATTCATTTCTTTTCTTTTATATTCTTCCTTTGTTCTACTATTACCTCTCTTTCTCCAGTTGTTCCATGTCACCCCCCTTTCCTTTTTTTTGCTATCATACACCTTCTGTTAAACCAGTCCTTCTTCCTGTTTTCTTTCCCACTTACACTTGGAACATGTTTTTCCACTCCTGAATTATAGAGGCCAAGAAAGATATTCCACTTCCTCTGCATCTCTCTTGTTTCTCTGAATTTTCCACAATCCGCATTTTCAAAAAATTTCCTCAGTCCTATAAAGTTTGCTTTCTCAGAGTTGTATCTTCCCTACCTGTAAATCTCATCTCTTACCACCATGTTTCCTTTTATCATCTGGAACTCAATGGCCACAAGATCACTTTTTTCCTATAGGACACAGATGTTTCAAAGATTCAGTTATGTCAGGTTGTTTGGTTAGCAGTAAATCTAGTCTTGCTGGCATGTCACTACCTCCTGATCTTGTCTCTTCTTTGACCCATTGGGTCATTACAATATTCATTGCTTGGACCCTGTTGAGGGACATAAGTCAAGAGTGAGAGCAGTGGAAATGAGTTATTTGAGAGCAGAACGTGGAGTCACATGGAGAGATAGACTGACAAATGAGGAAGTGAAGGAGTGTCGTGGTATGGATGTGGATATGATAGGAAGCGTTAGGAGAAACACATTAAGGTGGTTTGGCCATGTGGAGAGGATGGAGAGTGAGAGACTGACGAGGAGAGTGTATGTGAGTGAGGTGCAGGGGGGGAGAGGGAGGGGGAGGCCAAGGATGAGGTGGAGGGATGGAGTGGAGGTATATGAGAGAGGGAGGTGTGAGCTTGGAGCAGGGCAGTGAAATGGTGGGAGACAGAGCAACATGGAGGCAATGTGTCTGTGGCCACCCCGTATAGGATTGAGGCGTCTGGCAATAGATAGATAGATAGAACAATGTAGTGCCCCACGAATCTTCACTGCCTCCTGAGTCCCATTCCTCCCAGTTCACTCTTTAGAATTAAAATCACCCATCAGAATTATGTTGTTACTTTTCTTAATCACTTTCTGTATATAACTAACCATGTCTGACAGTATCTCCTGGTATTCATTGTCATTCCATGCCCTTCTCCTAGGGGCAACACATACCACTGCAATGTATCTCTTGCCATTCTCTCCAGTTTCTAGTTTCATATTTATAGCTTCAGCCTTACCCTCTCCCAGTTCCACATTTTCCACATTGATGTTGCTCTTCACTGTTATTATCATCACTCCTCCTTCCATTTTTTCTTTTCTGTCTCTTCTCCACAGTTTTTATTTATCATCTCCCATATGGATATCAATATCATCTCTTGGTCTCTACAAAGCAGGTAATACTGTATCTGGTTCATGTACCCTCAAATAGTTGTTGATTTCTAACCTTGCCAATATTAAACCATCATCATTAGTATGTGCCACTTTCCAGCTTTTTTCATTGTTCTTTGTTCCCTCTTCTCTCTCTCTGTCAGTACCACTTACTTAATTTCTGATCCATAACTCTTCAGTAGAACACTGTCTTCTCTTCCTTCATTCTCTGTTCATTTTGTGCCTTTGCTCCCTTTATTAGCTCCTTTATCTTAGCTCTTTCTTCTTCATTTGCATCTCTCCTTATCCAGACATTCTTGAACTCCTTTTCTGATAATTTCCTTGTTCTGTTGATGATTTCATTTACCATTACCTAAGACTTAGACTTTACTTTAAGTGGCCTCGCCTCTCCTTCCTCATACTTTCCTAGCCTAAACACTTCCTCAGTCTCTTCTTGAGCTTCGTTGTTACCCTCCATAACTACTGATAATATCTATGTAGCTTTACTTAGTTCTTCTCTTTCCCTTTCTGATCTTACTGTCATACATGTTTCTTTTACTCCTGAAATTATCATGCATTTTTTCTTGTCTGCTACATCCCTGACTAAAAATTCTCTACTTCTTAGTACCCTGACCACTTCCTTTTCCACCTTTTCTTTGCTTTGTTGTTCTATAATTTCTTTCAAATTTATGTTTCCTTCCTCTTGAATTTTCTTCCACCTCTTCTCTTGCTCCTTGATTTCCTTAATATGTTCATCATGCATCCTTGATTTTGGTACATTCTCATATAGTTTACTTTTTATCCAGTCCCTTCCTGCTTCCAACCTCTTATTTTCCCTCTTGAGCTGTTTTATTTCATTTGAGGCAGGTTTGTTACTCAGTTTTAATTCTTTAACTTGCCTTTCTTGTTCAGCATTGCATGTGCAGATGTTATCCAACTTGGTCTGAAGTATGTTAATCTCTTTTTCTTGTTCTAAGGTCCATTTCTGCTACTCTGTAATTATTGTCCACACCTTTTTTAACTCCTGGAAAATCCTCTCTGTAATTTTCTTCACTCCTGCTACTCATGTTTCTTTCAGTCTAGTACCGTACTTACTTTACCCTATTCTCATCGGTGAAGCCCGCAAATTCACCGCTACCAGATGTAAACAGTGAGCTACCTCCTTCCGCCATGATGCAGCATGCGAAAACTTTCTACTTCCACTGTGTGTTGTACTCTTGTTTGACCAAAATCTGTTTTTTTTTTTTTTCTTCACTATTATCAGATGAGACCACCAAGACCACCACTCACATATTTATTCACACAATCACAATAGGCTGGGCTCCTTTTCACTGCTGATTCAGCGATTATTTCCCCACGATCCACAATGCTCTGTCTCTGTCGTGTGTACATGTGTGTGTGTGTGTGTGTGTGTGTGTGTGTGTGAGTGAGAGAGTGAGGAGTGAAGTGAATGAGTGAGAGAATGAATGAGTAAGAGAATAAATGAGTAAGAGAATGAGTGAGTGAGTGAGACAGGGTAAGGGAAGTAGTAGGTCTTTGTCTCTCTCTCTGTCCCCCCACCCTCCCCCACCCCTGCTTGTATCCTTCCCTTCCCCCCATCCTCCCTCACCCCCACTTGTTTCCCTCCCCTTCCCCTCACCCTCCCCCACCCCTGCTTGTCTTCCTCCCTGTCTCCCCACCCACCCCCTTGCCCTGCTTAGCTCACTGCCTGCGTGCTGTCAGTTGCCCTCAACTGCACCTCCCAACACCTCACCTTCCTGCATGTGATGTTTGGTCTCATTTTTTATCTGATGCAGTCCACGCTCGGTCTAACACCTGCTGCATTGTGTGATTTCCAACCGTAATTTTATGCCTCGAGCCATGTTCTGTCTGTCATTGGCCACTTAGTATGACTTTGGAACATAAATTGGGGCCTCCTGCGGCGTTATGTCCATCGTCGTCGCATAGTCAGGTCCTGTAAAAAATCAGCAGCTTCCTCCAACCGCATTATATCTATTTTTTCCACGTTGACATTTTTGGGACAAAATGGCACCTCCCATGTCATGTGAGTTTCGCGCTATAGGATCACATGTTGTGTGAGTGTTGACTGCATAAATATGTATATACTGTACTTAAGTAAGCTCTCAATTATCCATTGACTTTTGTTCATAAAATATCTTGAACAGTTGGACATGAACTGGTGTTGGTTGAAGTTTGGGGGGAAGCTAATCTGAGGAAGCAAAATCCAAAGAGAAGCAGTTTGGAAATAAATGAATTCTGATAAGACAGAAGTTCTACATTGCGGCACTGTGACAGTCAGGTCATGAGAGTTGCCAGATGCCCGTGTTGCCCAGGGGAGGGTGTGGAGAGGTGGCACAGTGGATGCTGCTTCGTCTGAATAATATACTATAAAAGTTTCTGTAAAATGATGCAGTGGAGGCAACATCTGTCTTACTTGCAGGGAAGGTATGTCACTATAATTGCTGGTTATTAATTATTCTTATAGCATTGTTCTGAATTATATCTAGATGTTTTAGTGCAGCTGTAGATATTATATAGGCATTAGTAGATATCTCATGAACACAATGGGATACACATAATATAGGCTTACTTTAATTATACTATTATATCTCATTCATATATGAATATATACAGCAAGTCCTTCTCATATATATTGTATAACTGACTACAGTAGATTTGCCATTGTATTATTTTAATATTACTATTATACGGTATATGTATAATTCTATAGCTACAATGACTACATTATCCCAATTATGTACTTCACTTAATTAACTTACAAGTTGATTGTAATATGCATTAATATATTAATGACAGTGTTCTCTGTCATTGGTACGACAGTGGGCATGACCGAGCGATATGTAGATTCTATATAGGCATTAGTACATACCTCATAAACACAATGTACAGGATGTAGTGACTTATGGTAATGTACACAGTTTCTTACTAGGAATGTCAATTCACAGTAAGAAGTGTCTGATTTCACATGATATCTGTACACAGTCTGTTGTCCCAGACTATGAAGAATCTTAACATACGATGTTTCTCAAAATATCCTCGTAGTCCAAACAGCCGAAACTCACGATGTATTCAAACACGTGGAAGCCCACAGAAGATCGATCAGACACTACTGCCTTACCAAACATCCTCTCCCACCTGTATATAATGGCAGAGAGAAGCCCTTCACATCAGAAAGGGGGTAGATAATGCCTGAGAGCACAATTAGGACAGAGTAAGGAGAAAGGGGAGACTGGCCGTCACGCTAAGCTTGTTTGTAAATCACTGTCAAGATAACTGTGCAATAAAATTCAGTAACCCAAGAGTGCTGTAACTCACCTCGTTGATAATACGTCTCATGACTTATTCTGGTTGTACTAAATAATCCATAATCTACTTCTCTACAAGTACCTACGACCATGCTATCGAGGCAGCCCTCCACATCCACTCCACAAGAGGTAGCAGTATTCAAGCTGAAAGCATACATGACTTGTAAATTACAGCAGTGAAGTTGTTGATTCTGTACAATAATCCAAGTTTCTCTGAGGTGGTTTTAGCACATGATCTAAGGTGAGAGGTCCAGCTGAGAATATTGTTAAACACAAAACTGAGATTTCCAATACTTTTAGAGATTGGAATATTGGTTGCATTGAAGGTAAGATAGGAATTAGGCAATACCTGTCTGTTAGTAAGTTAAGTATGTACCCACTGTATGGTAGTGTGCAACTGGAAATGACATATTATAGTTCCCATGTGCAAGAGGAAAGAGAAGCGTGTGACATTCATAGGGGTATTTGCCACCTTAGTGTAGTGGGGAAGATATGTCGTTGGATACTTGTTGACAGATTGGGAGAGAACCGAGGGACTGGTAGGAGAGGAACAGAGGGTTTTTAGGAAGGAATGTGGATGTATTGATAGGGTATTCTTTCTTAAAATGTGTAATAGAAAAGTATTAGAGAAGGAAAAGAAGTTTCATAATTCCATCATGGATCTGGAGAAAACATATGGCAGTAGACAGACAAGGGTCGGGGAAGGTACTGGGAAGACGCAGTTTGAAGTACTGTAGATGAAAAGTCACTGAATGCTGTTGAGAGTGTATAGAATGGTGAAAGGGTAGCACTGTGAGTGAGGAATGAATTAGTGATTTTTTTTTTTTTTAATATAAANAATATAAATCAAATGTTGGACTGAAACAGAAATGTAGATGTGCCTTGTCTTTGGTTTTTCAGTATTGTATACTGTACCTATGGATGATGTTATAAATGATATACAAATTATGCAGTGGATAATAGAATGTAAAAATGAGAGAGGACACAGTGCAGATATTGCCTGTTCATTACTTTGCTGATGATACTGTTTTGTTAAATGAACATGAGAGGGAGTTAAGGCTTGATGAATGAATCTGGAAATATAAGAAACAAAATTTGAAAGTGACCATAACAAAGAGTTGTTGTTATTGTTGATCAACCTCAGCCTGGCCGAGCAGACTCATCATTTGCCGTTAAACTACTACTCCTGCAGGGTTGACCCATGCAGTGAAGTGATAGTCCCTTGTGGTTGACAACACCTTTACACAGTGAGACATGGGGAAGTGTGAAAGTTTGGTTCTTGGATGGATGTCATGTATGAGTCTCCACTCAGTTAACAGGGGCACCATAGTAGGTGCCACTCCACTCCATTTTTTTGTTATATGGTTACCAACCAGCATTGTAAATGGTTTCCTGGATTACAAGGAAGCCATTAAACTTGTTACTCAGTGTAGAGCCACCCATAGTGGATAGGAGAGTACTGTAATAAAAGTTGATAGGAAGGATAGGAGAGCTAGGAAAGAGAGGAGGGTATGTAATAACCAAACTGAAACTTAACCGATTAATCACTGGTCTGACTGAGATTCAATCTCAGGCCCTCACGCTTCATAGGCACGCTAGTTACCACTGAGCCAAAGAGAGGATCTCCGCTTTGCCTCTAAGCAACGCTGGCTCTTATAGTCCCATTACATCACTCTCTTCTCTCCGTGTTGATTAATTTGGTCAGTTTCGAACACATGGTAGTGTAGCATCGGAGGCCACCATTAGGGGCCCTGCGGACCACACTGGACAGCTCATCGCCAGGGATGTAAGGACTAGAACACTGTCAGCTACTCAGCTAACCAACATCATTGCCCTCCAAGCCTCGCCTCACGTCCCACGCCGCAGCCAACCAATGTAATAACCAAACTGAAACTTAACAAATTAATCACTGATCTGACCGAGATTCTATCTCAGGCCCTCGCACTTCTTAGGTGCACACGTTACCACTGAGCCTAAGAGAGGATCCCTGCTTTGCCTCTAAGCAATGGGGGCTTTTATAGACCCTATTACAGGTAGACTAAAAAACAGAATGATAAAGGTGAAGGAAGAAGTAGGTAATGCTACATCAAGTGGGTGGATGATGGGTGCTCTCACCTACCACCTGTAACAAGAGTTTACAATTATGGCTTTTGAGAGGAATGAAATCATGGGATACTTAGACTCAGTAGTCAGGAATGGAGAACATGAGTTGCCATCATTTATTTTGGTACTGATTAGGAAGGACAGGAGTTTAGAGGATGAAGTGCCACAAAGGGTGCAGCAAGATAGGAAGGTTGCTGTTATACTGAGGGGAGTGATAAGGAATTGGGAAGTGAGCATGGAAGTAAAGGAATCATTTCACAACAGCATTGTGATCCCCACTTTTATGTATGGAAGTGAAGCTTGGACTTTGCTGGAAGGACAAACATTAAGAGTGAAAGGAGCGTAAATTAGTTACCTGAAGATGCATGTGGAATTATGTGGAGAAACATACAGGTTGAGGAACAACAGGTGAATGAGGAAGTTTTCTGAGTATTGTGGTGGTGTTGTGAATGTGTTGGAAAGTGTTAGCAGAAATACCTTGAGATGGTTTGACCATGTGGATAGAATGGAAGATGAGAGATTGACAAGGAAAGTTTATGTTAGCTGGTGGTAGAGGGGGAGAGGGAGATTGAAGTACTGTAGTAGTGAAAGGATAGGATAGAGAGAAATCTGACTGAGGGTAGTGTGAGATGGACAGAGGGCAGCCTGATGGAAGAGGACAGGGTGACATAGAGGGGTCTTGTTTCTAACCGCCCTCTCCAGGATTACGACATCTGGCTGTTGATGGAGAGTTTTGTATAACATTTAAATTTGTTCATTTAAGTAAAGTTGTACTGTAAGGTACAGTAGTTGATTTGTTTGGGAAGTACGATAATCCCATGGTTACTGTGTACTTGGTTGTAGTGGTTTTCATTATCAATGCAAGATGAAAATCTGCACTACTGCCATTATAGCACCTTTTTTTGGCTAAAAAACATCATCATTGTGCACCTTAGCTTGTTTCTGCTGACAATAATAGTGCAGTGTCTCTGATTTCTGATGGCTTTGAGGGATTCAAAGATGAGGCCCTACTCAAGGAGCTAATCCCATGTGGCTGACACCACTAACTCTCCATCTTGTAGCTTTGGAACCCCTTACCTCAAGCTCATCTCAGTTCTCTCTGTGGTATATGTTTCTTCATTACTCTGCCCTTTTCATCACTTTGTGTTAACCCAATCATGCTTATATGTGTTTCTGATACCGTAACAATATGTATGCATTTAGGGGATATAAATTGTTATAAAAGGAAATGCCAGGTACCAGGTTCTGTATTTCATTATTGTTCAATTCCATTATCACGCACTATGTTCAGTACCAGTTATGTTTTCACAACCATTGAGTCAGTATACTATCAAGTTTGTTGACATTCCTCCCTGCTAACATTGCATCCTACTCATATTTTTTTTTATTCATCTTCAGATGTCATAGACTATCCCTCCTTCTCGTACTCATATTGTGTACTTTACATTGTCCTCACGTAATAATATTTCATGTAACACTTCCGATCACCATAACTGCTGGGAATGTTTTAGTGAACTTTTTATTGTAGTAGTACCTGTTTGTATATTAAGAATATTTGTGTACTGAAAACATTTGTAATACTGACACAACCTGCTTTTCAGGGTTCCATCTGGGTGTGGCACATGTTAAGCAGTCTGATGAGGGTGAATACACCTGCCGAGCCCAGAATGCAGCAGGAGTACAGGAAGCCTCAGCAGTTCTCTATGTTCGTGACAGGGTAAGGGAAAGAGTTGCGATTTAGATTTATTTTGATATATTCATTGATCTTAGAATATGTTGCTGGGCAGCAATGCTGATGATGGCTGTCTTAAAGAAAATTATAATAGGCAAATGAATTACTTCAGTCAGAGGATGTCATTTGTATTTTATTGCCGCTGCCACCATACTTTTTATATTGAAATTGGGAGAGACTTTTTCAGCTGGCAAAGTTAGATATTACTTCCATTAACCTCTTCATTTTAAAAGAGTCAGTAGTACAGCTGTATACTTGTACACCTTTCCATTGTAAGCACTTCAGGAAGAACATCAGAAAGGTGTTAACAGGTTTGTTTCTGTTTTGAAGGTGGCACCAGAGTCAGTTTAAGCTGTTCGGAGTCATCTGATGGTGGTGTGTATAGATGACAAATTCATCATTGGATTAAAGGGGTCAGTAGTACAGATGTACGAGGTCTGTTCAGAAAGTATCCAACCTGAGGCTCTAAAAAAATAAACAGCTAACCTGTTGATCTACAGCACTAATCCTCCTCAAAGTAGGGCCCTTCTGACTTGACACATGTAGCCCAGCATTTTTTCCACTGACTGAAATATTTTTCAAAGTTGGTTTCGGTATCTCCTGCAGGTGCTTCATCGCATTCGTCATGATCTCTTTTCAGATGAATGTTGCTTAAGACATGTTGCAGTTTGCAAATCGCAATCCAGACTTTCTGAAGACATCACTGGAGGTGAGACTTGGGTGTATGGGTATGACCTAGAAACCAAAGCACAGTCATCCCAGTGGACACATACAGGGTTGCATCAGCCAAAAAAAGCACGACAGGTCCACAGCAAGGTGAACTGCACTCGCATGTTGGTAGTTTTTTTCGACTGCCGGTGTTTGTGCATCATGAATACACATCAGGTCAGACTCAACAATCATTACTACTTTGACATTATCCTTTGTCTTTCGTGATGCAATTTGGCGGAAGAGACCAGACATTTGGAAAGCAGCAAGTTTAATACTGCACCATGACAACATCCCTGCCCATTCTTCTCAACTGATTCAGGAATTTTTGGCCAAGCACAACATCCTGCAGGTTCGGCAGGCTCCCCACTCAACAGACATGGCTCTTTGCAACTTTTGGTTATTCCCCTAGCTCAAAGCTCCCCTGATGGGTTCCCAATTTGAGATGAAAGAAGAGATCATGACAAATGCAATGAAGCACTTGCATGAGATACTGAAAACTGACTCTGAAAAATGTTTCAGTCAGAGGAAAGGACGCTGGGCTACGTGTGTCAAGTCAGAAATGGCCTACTTTGAAGGAGATTAGTGTCCTAGCTCAACAGGTTATCTATTTATTTTTTTTAGAGCCTAAGGTCATATACTTTCTGAACAGACCTCGTATACTTTTACACTTGTCTGTTGTCAGCACTTCAGGAAGAACTTCAGGAAGATGTTAATAGGTTTGTCTTTGTTTTGAAGGTGGCACCAGTTATCCGCAAAAAACCACATGATGTAACAGCCCTCACTGGGCAGGATGTTGTGGTGCTGGAATGCAAAGTGGATGGTCGCCCCCGTCCCCATGTTGTTTGGCGTAAAGATGGTGACATCATAAGATCTGGTTCAAGACACAGGTGAGAACATAGATAACTTCAGGTTGTGGGTAGATGGAGGAAGTTGGCATACACTGGGACATGGGGGAGGTGCACCACCTAATGCTTGTGTCACAAATGTCCTTGTAGCACTTCTGAAGGCGTAGAAAGGTTCCTTTGCTGGTTGAGTCATATCTCATAGGAGTTCAAAGAGCTTTGCTCTGCATTACAATTCTATCACATGTTTATGTGAAGTATTGAGTCAGAAGGATGATAATGATGAGGCTAACAAACAGTGATATACTACAGTATATAGTGTTACTTTCATACCTCAGCACAAGGCTTTTTTTTTTTTTTCTTTTTTTTTTGCCACTGCCAAATGATATTAAGCTCAGGGGAGATATATTCATGCTGGAGTGGTTAGAGACACTCACTGTTAATCAATACAGGCTGAAGTGATAAAAGACGTTATTTGGTATTTATTATACAGTACTATATAGTCCGTTACTAATTATGTGAAGTATTGAATCAGAAGGATGATAATGATGAGGATAACAAACAGTGATATACTACAGTATATAGTGTTACTTTCAGATCTCAGCACAAGGCTGTCTTTTTTTTTTTTTTTTTGCCACTGCCAAATGATATTATTAAACTCAGGAGAGATATATTCAGGCTGGAGTGGTTAGAGACATTTGCTGTTAATCAATATAGGCTGAAGTGATAAAAGACATTATTTGGTATTTATTATACTGTATAGTCCATTACTAATTATGACTTATATCCATGAAATATAACAAATGCATTACTTTGAAAGCTGTATCCTTCCAGAATAGAGAGTGATGGGACACTGTATGTCTACAATGTGACCTCTGATGATGCAGGGACGTATGAGTGCAATGCTCAAAATCTGGTTGGTTATGACACCGCCCGTGCTGTACTCTCTGTTCAAGGTCAGTATCTTTATGTTGGATTCCCCAAGTGTAAATCATTACATCCATCATTATGTATGTCATATTGTTAAATGATGACTAGTCTTTAACAGCTGGTGTCTGCTATATTCTGTACTGTCATTGATAAGTCTTGTTCTGAGTAGTTAAGAAACACCATTCTCCTATTAATAATACATAATCCATTAAGTAGGTTTGCATGTAACTAGCACTGGTATTAAAAGATACATAATTGGTGCAGCAGGTGAATATGAAGTACTCTGTAATTGTACGATACTGTATACTGTGTTTATGTAACAGCTGTTTATGGCTTTATTCACTAGAAGCAATAAAATCTTTAAGACAAAATCATTCACCCTTAACAATTATCCAAGTACAATAGCAGATATAGGTGTTGATATAAGTATGAAGGTTAATGGAATGAAGAAGGTTGGAGTTGTCACCTGTCATCAGTTTTCAGCTGCTGATGCCATTGTCAGTAAAAATCGAGTAGGCTTATTGTTTGCCACAGTAATACTTTTTACTCATTTACTGTTCTTAGACTCTTAAAAGAAAGGACAGAAATACTTTCATAATTTTTGTAAAAAACACGTTTCCAAATTAGATCTTTTTTTGTGTGTGTGTTATGATGCTGATGTAGTGTTTTGGAGAACCAGCTTCATTGAAGCAAATCTGTCAGATATAACTAACAATGATCGTAGTACATAATAATTTTTTTTCACTGGACTAACAATCCTGATTGCAATACAGTACTATTGTGCAAGTACAGTAGTTTATGAGTATGTTCAGTTCTTGATACTGAAGTCATATTTTATATTTTCCTGTTTATTTATCTTCCCTAAGGTGTAGGGAGGCTGTGGAGCATGTTACCTCACCCCACCCTTTGCCTGCAGAGAGTCCGAGGCCTCGTGTAGGGGACCAGTTCCTTCACCAGAGTTTTCAGGAGGCACAGCTGCAGGTGGATCGTGCCCTCAATGACACTATCAGGTAAGAAACTTTTGTTTGTTTGTTATTATTAGTCCTTTTTGGTGGTAGATGTTGGTGACCATCATCCACTCAATTTATGTAGTGCTGCCTACTTCTTCCTTCATTGTTAGCATTGTGTTTCTGTGTCTGGCTTCCTCTCTTCCTGTTTTGCTTATCTTTCCTGTCCCTTTTTATTACTCGTCTTTCCTTTTCAGGTGGCTTTACATTGAATGAGAAGCCTGATAGTTTCCTGTAAACAAGGAAACTATTTACAATGCTGGATGGTAACCATATAACCAATCCACACATGTTCCCAACAAGTTGGTTGGTGGAGGGTTAGTGCCCCTCCCTCTAATACAGTACAGCTAACTCAAAGACAATTGGCCACCCCTTGCAGGATTATTATGTCTGGTTATAGCCAGATAGATTAATGCTTTTCACTGTTGAATAATCTCTTCTATAGGTACTCATTTGTTAATGTTTGTTATATGCTTTGGGTTCATATCTGTTGTATATAAACAGTGTTGTTAGGCGTGATTCAGTCTTAAGTTTTATGTTTTGAGTAATATTTGTTTTGTACTGTCTTTGTTTTGTAAAAAGCAATCGTTATTCCTAAACTCATACCAGAAAATCCACCCAATATCCCTTATCATTGTATAGGTTTTGCTCACCATCCAAAATCATGGAAAAACTTTTGAAAGAACATCATTCTCCACTCCCCTGTTTGATTTCTAAGATGTATTTTAACCAAAACACTATGCCTCCACACACCTTTCTAAGCAGACACAGCTCCTCTACGATGATTTCAACAAGAAAAAGTCATCTGTAAGAATTATGCTAACAGCAGAAGATGTAAACAGCCTTTTGCACAGTACCAGGATATATCCTGCTAATCGAAATATAAAATGTGGAAGACAGTGACAAGAAGTGGCTAGCCAGCTTCTCCGGTAGACAAACTTAAGTACGGAACCAAAACCATGGGTTCAAAATCCAGACTATTCCCCAGCAATAGTTCATGAAAATCACTGGGTTAATGTTGAGGTTGAATATGCCTCAGGAACAGTGTCTGATTAATATACATTACTGTAGCATGTTGCTAAGAGTGTGTTTATGTGTATTCACCTGCTGTATTTGTATTATACAGGGTTTGTGTACTATTATAGTTTTGTCCTGTCTCCACCATTACGACTATCCAATTTTACCTTGAAAGTATGGATATTCTTAGCACTTGCCACACTTTCAGGGAGTTAGTTCCATTTAGCCTACTTCTGTTTTGAAAACTATATTATATTGCATCACCCAAGCACCCTGGCAGCTTAAGTTTATAACAATGTCCTCTTGTTCCTCCACCATCCCATTTTGTATCTTTTCATTTATAGGCTCCGGCATGGTTCCATGCATTGGCCTTGGTCACCTAATGATGGCTGTCCATGCTGCTTGATCTCTGGCAGCCTCGCTATTCAGTCTCTTATCCCAGAGGTCACACTCTCTGACCTTGTCCCAGGTCTTTTTCGTTCTGCCTCTCTCACCTCTACCCAGGACGTTCACACTTCTCTCCTTCCACACCCAGTTGTCATCCTCCATCCTCTCAACATGCCAATACCATCTCAATCTACCTCTCCTTATCACAACAGCAATACTTCCCAGTCCCATCCATCCTTTCAACTCTTCAGTCAAAATCTCATCTCCCTAGGCTTTGAATTAAAGAATACAATACACATCCATTTAATCATTGTCGTTTCTGTATTCTTGAGCCTACAAATATCCTCTTCCTTTACTGCTCATGCCTCACTGCCATAGAGCAGTACACTCCTAACACACACACACACACACACACACACACACACACACACACACACGCAGTGGGTCAAAGAAGAGACAAGATTCCGAGGTGATGACACCCCAGCAAGATTAGATTTACTGCTAACCAAAGAACCTGACGTAATTGAATCCTTGAAATATATGTGTCCTATGGGAAAAAGTGATCATGTGGTCATTGAGTTCCAGATGATAATAGGGAACGTGGTGCCAAGAGATGAGCTCCATAGGCAGGGAAGATACAACTTTGGGAAAGCAAACTTTACAGAATTGAGTAAATTTTTTGAAAATGCAGATTGGAGAAAATTCAGAGAAACAAGAGAGATTCAGAGGAAGTGGGATATCTTTCTAGACCTCTATAATTCAGGAGTGGATAAATATGTTTCAAGAGTAAGTGGGAAAGAATACAGGAAAAAGGAGTGGTTTAATAGAAGGTGTATTATAGCAAAAAAAGAGAGGAACATGGCATGGAGCAAATGGAGAAAGAGAGGTAATAACAGAACAAAGGAAGAATATAAAAGAACTAGAAATGAATATACAAGAATTCGTAGAGAGGAAGAAAGGAACTTTGAAAAAGGTATAATCGACAAATGTAAGGATGAACCCAAACTGTTTTATAGATTTGTTAATGGCAAATTGAAGCAAAAGGAAGGAATCACCAAACTGAAAGTAGAAGGAGAGGTCTATAATGATGCGGCAATGCAAGCTGAAATAATGAACAAACGTTTCCAATCAGTTTTTACTAATGAAGGGGAGTTTGTGGAGGGGGAAGGAGTGACTAGGAGTGTAGTGATAAAAGATATAAAAGTGGAAGTACAGGAAGTGTACAAATTACTGGAAACTCAAGATGTAAGGAAAGCCCCAGGACCAGATGGAATTTCAAATTGGGTACTGAAGGAATGCAGAGACCAACTGGCAGATAAGATTCACAGTTTAATTGTGTGTTCGCTGGAAGAAGGGAAAGTGCCTCGGGAATGGAAGAGAGCAAATGTGGTACCAATTTATAAGAGAGGAAACAAGGAAGAACCCCTGAACTATAGACCAGTGTCCCTAACCAGCATGGTTGCAAAATTGTGTGAGAAGGTTCTGAAAGATAGGTGGATAAAATATCTGGAAGAGATGAATATTTTGACTGAAAGTCAATTTGGATTTAGAAGTGGAAGGTCATGTGTTTCCAACTTGTTGAGCTTTTACTCAAGAGCGATTGATGTGCTGCAGGAGAGAGACGGTTGGGTGGATTGTGTATATTTAGATTTGGAGAAGGCCTTTGACAAGGTACCCCATAAGAGACTAATGTGGAAACTAGAGCATATAGGAGGACTGAAGGGTAACCTCCTGGAATGGATGAAAGACTTTTTGAGAGACAGACAAATGAGGACAGTAATAAAGGACAGGATGTCTGGATGGAGAGAAGTAACAAGTGGTGTCCCACAGGGCTCGGTGTTGGCACCAGTAATGTTCCTGATTTACATAAATGATATGGTAGATGGAGTAAACAGTTATGCAAGTCTGTTTGCTGATGATGCCAAGATCTTGAGGAAGGTAGAGGTTGAGGAGGACTGTAAAATGCTGCAGGAGGATCTGGATAGGATACATGACTGGAGCCGGATGTGGGAAATGAAATTCAACGCAAAAAAATGTAAAATATTGGAAATGGGTAAAAGCACCAAGAGACCATCACTGAACTATATGATGGGTAATGAACCAATCACAAAAGCGAGAGAAGAGAAAGATTTAGGAGTGCTGTTCCAGGATAGTTTGTCACCTGAAAAACACATCAACAAGATAGTTAGAGAGACATATAAACTCTTGACCAACATAAGAGTGGCATTCCATTACATGAATGAAGAGATGATGAAAAAACTGATAGTGGCCATGATCCGCCCCAGGTTAGAATATGCGGCAGTAGTGTGGTCCCCACACAAAAAGAAAGATATAAACAAGATTGAGAGAATACAAAGAACAGCAACCAAGATGGTCCCCAGTTTGGCAGATCTGTCATATAGTGAGAGGCTAGAAAGGCTGGATTTGCCATCTTTAGAGGAAAGGAGAGAGAGGGGTGACATGATTGCAGTGTTCAGGACCATGATGGGAGTAGATACAATTGATAGAGAAGATCTGTTTTTATGGGATAAGAGAGCAACAAGAGGACATGGACTGAAACTGAAGAAGCCGCGCTGCTTGAAGGACATCAAGAAATATAGTTTTCCGTATAGATGCATAGACCTGTGGAATAGACTGGACAAAGAGATCGTCCAGTCTAAAAACTTAAACGAGTTTAAAGCTAAATTTGACTTATTGAGAAACAGAGACGGGACCCCA